>CM042010.1:71416893-71541893 GCA_023525715.1 Cichorium intybus
ATTTTTTATCAATTACTAAAATTTAAGAGGTGTCATGATCATAAATAAAGGAGATCTTAGCCCATTTTCACAAAAGTACTATCAAATATGATTTTAGATCTAAGATTTATAAACAATAGAAACTTCTCATTCTATCTCAATATTAAGAAACAATAACTCAAGTTTTCTCTTTCAGAGCAAAATTTTGGTAGCCTCCTCCACCATTTTTTGTCAAGACTGATTTTCATATTTAAAACCACCATGGAGAACCACCACTAAAAATGACCTCACAACTGTCATCTAATTGTCATTAAACCACAACAACCATCATGGGCGATCTGTTTGGGAAACTCTCCCCGATCTGAATCTCTTATTGCGTTGATATATATCACTGTAGAAAAACCATAGAGCTGCCATCATACTACTAACGCCTCGTGGTCTACATCGCATCGCACTACCTTACTATTGTGAACCACCGTTGTTTGTTGTCATTCCTTACTGCCATATTTCCCATTCTTCATGGTTTACGTCGTCGACAACCTATTTTCTAGAGCGAAGGAAGATGACACTCTCGGATCTACTCTACCACCGTCGACAACCTACTATCGTCACGTTTGACCATTGTTGACAACCTACTACCGCTAGGCCTAGCTATTTTCATTTCTATGAATCAAACAAACCCTCACAACATCCTCCCTGAATATGTGAAAACCCCCAAATCAAATATAAAAGTATGCAGTTCATGTAACTGTAACAATCTGACCGATTAATTGTAGAATACACGAGCTTCTAATATAGACTGACGGTATATCAATGTTAAAGTTTGGGATACAGCCGAATCGGAATCTAGTCCCAAGACAACACTACAATCATTTGAAATACAGATCGTATCCTCCTACCGGATATCTTAATCACTCATCAGTGATTAAGCGTTCATATGACTGGATCTCATGTGGCATAAACCATGCATAAGTAAATTTTCGTCTGCAACTTGGGGTACATCGATCCAACATCTGAAACATGTAGTCTCAAATATTGCACGACGTTCAAGTATGAGTTGTAAAACTTCACGAACACAAATTGCAACTCCTTTGGGGTTCATTTGACCCGGAAAATCCTTGTTAACATGATGTAACAAAAAAATGAAAATCAACAAAAAGTAAATTATGGTGTTTGGGTAGGTGTCACAATCGAAATCACCATTTTCGCAGGTGAAGTGGTGTTTTCGTTGACACGTGTGAACATGCATACCATGAATTCAGTTTCTAGAATGGTGTTTTCACATGTGACACTCACTAAAACATCACATTTCTCTTGCAAATATGGTGTTCTCGCAAGTGACACCTGCCAAAAAACCATTTTCATAAGTGAAATCATAATGTTCTCACAAGCCTCACCAGCGAATTGAAAACACCGTATGTTTTCACAGATGACACTGCTAAAACACCATATTCGCGGGTGAGACAAGTTTTCGTAGAGGGTCTAGTAAAATTACTCAAAATATGGTGGTGTTGTTGTGTAAATGTTAAATGACTAAATCTATCTTTATATGGGAGTACAATGTAAATAAACTTACTTCCGGTCATTGGTTCATTCATAGAGGTTTTCAGTCCAGATATAAAATAGAATGTGGAACATGAAAAGAATAAATATGTAGGTTTATATATGGGACCACCAAAAGGCCCATTTAGTAACATTTTGTAGCCCTTTGACCCATTTAATAGGGATGAGCAAAAACCGAACCAGAAACCGAAAACCCGCATAAAAACCGAAAAACAAACCCACAACAAAAACCAACGATGCGATTTTAAAATTCTCTAAAAAACGACTTTTTCGGTTTGGGTTGGTTTTAATGTTCATACCGACCGACAAAAACCGAACCGACCCATTTACTAGAACCCGTTCAAGAAACTGCCCATAACCGACCCACTAATAAATATCATGTATTTTTTTGTATTTTTATTGGAAATTATTCAAAATCATATTACCCCCGTTCCCGATTTCCCCCAAAATCCCAAATACACGGTTACGCATTTACGTATTCTTTTCTAATAGACATAGGGTTTGAGGTTTCACTGTCATCTTTAACCATACAAAGTTATGAATAGTCGAACACAGTCTCCACTCTCCTCTTCTCTTCGTCTATACGGTTACGCTAGTCCGACCTCCACGACTCCACCTCCGAGCCATAGTTCACGTATTCCATTATTTGGAGTTAGGCGGTCTAGTGTTGGGTAATTCAACGTTGGAGTTCAGTAGTTCACTAGTTCACTTAGTCACTTCAGTGTTCGAAAATCAAAAGTAAATAACTCACCTCAGCCAATCGCAAATGTTTTACTAAAGTGTTTCTTTGTTTCTATTTGATGGGTTTCTATGCAATCAATGAGCTTAAATCCTAAGTTCACATGCACCTTAAAGGGTCTATGTTTTTCTCAAATTAAACCTATAACTAAGGCCAATATTAAAATTACAAAAGAGGAATTTTATACCTTTTGACCTTTGGAAGCTAGCACCACAATTGTCATGCCTCTAGTGGCTCACACCCAAGAACTAGGCAAGCTAGATGAGCAAGAGAGAGCAAGGAGAGATCCTTGAAGTTAGCGTGAATAATGGGGTGCCAGGGGCCTCTATTTATAGTCTCCAGGTGATAAGCAATAAGCAGTATAACTACCATATTTAAGATCCTGATATGATAAGGCTTTTATCAGATAAAGGGATCTGCTTATCACTGCCATAATAAGCCTCATGGGTTGCGAAATCCACAAGGTTCCAAGCCTTGGATTTCGTCCAACCCATTAAGGTATCCAGGTTGTCCATTGCTCAACTATTGAACAATTACAATTCAGCCCCTACACTTTTAATTAATCCAATTAATCCCAAAATTAATTCCAATTAATTTATGATCAATTATTAATTAAATAATATGATTTCTAATTAATATATTATTCTCATAATATATTAATAAATCATTATTTCTCTCTCTTAATTAATCATCTAGTCCTTTCCTAGTTATGAGGGCAACCCAAAAGGACTATGCTGCTGTCAATTTGATTATACTTTTAAATTATAGTTATTTCTTAGACACATTAATCCAACAATCTCTCACTTTGAAAAGTCTATAACTATAATTCCATATAGCTTAAATTTGACCAGCAAATTGTAGCTTCCAAAGCCGCTACCAAACTCTGACCCAATCAGCCCATGTCCTAAGATAAGTGATCGCATGACCCTTCGTTCTACAAGATATCATTCAGATTTGAGGCATGGTCCTCAGTCTTATTCTCTATTTCCCGATTCCTAATTTGTGATGATATAGGACTTCTAATCTAACACATCAATTAAGTCCTGGCCGGGCTCAGCACAATTAGTCATCACCAAATCACCGAGGGGCCCACATATATCGCTTTTCCCGTTAAGGCAAAAGGAACAAATAAGCTTCGAATCATATGCTACTGTCTTTTATTCGTCAAATCGCGCACAACAATACGTTTTATAACATCGAGTTACCAATGCGTTTACGTATTTCAACTCATATGTCTAGGTTTCAAGATCATAAGATGTTATCATCTCAGAATTACTTAGTGACAATTCCATGAAGTAATTCTCTAAATACGGGTTGGTCCAATACTCAAATCTCCATTTCTGAGTACTCATGAATGTTGCAGCAATGCTATTGCTATGTCTAACTCATTAGACAGTCTACAACTCAATTCATGACAGTCTTAGTTCACAACTTACTTCCAAAAGTGTGACTGACTATGGATGTTTGAATAATCAAATTATTCAGGAAGTAAAACATGGAAATTATGAGACATAAAAATGTACTATTGACAATTGGTAGTAAACAATGCTTATAAATAATTCTCTAATATTCAATCACCAAATTCAATTACATTATTTTGTACCAAGTTTCAAAGTATCTATCTAATTGCTAAAACTAATATCATCTCTCAGCCCAATGCTCCTTGCATGCCGATGGTGTTTACCCTGTGAAGAGCCTTTGTTAGAGGATCTGCAGGATTTTCTTCAGATGATGCTCTTTTCACCAAGAGGTGACCTTTTTCTACTCTATGTCTGATGTAATGGTACTTTCTGTCGATATGTCTGGACTTTCCATGATCTCGCGGTTCCTTAGTCCAGGCTGCCGCTCCTTCATTATCGCAGAATAGTTTCATTAGCTCCTGAATCGTCAGGAGTACTCCAAGGTCACTGATGAAATTCTTTAGCCAAGCCGCTTCATTAGAGGCTTCACTCGCAGCTACATACTCTGATTCACACGTTGAATCAGCCACCGTCTCCTGCTTGGAACTTTTCCAGGTAACTGCTCCACCGTTTAACAGGAATACCCAGCCCAACTGAGACCGGTAGTTGTCTCTGTCCGTCTGGAAACTGGCGTCACTGTATCCACTTACTCTCAACGTATCTTGGCCACCAAGGACTAGGACGATGTCTTTCGTCCTTCGCAAATACTTCAGTATATTCTTAACCGCAGTCCAATGTGCCCTGCCCGGGTTTCCCTGATAGCGACTGACCATGCTCAAGGCAAAGGCCACGTCAGGGCACGTACATGTCATAGCATACATGATCGACCCTACAGCTGAAGTGTAGGGTACACGTAAACACTTTGACTGAGTCCTATCAGTCTCTTCTTTCTATCTCTCAATATTCTTATCCCAAGGATATAGGCAGCTTCTCCAAGGTCTTTCATGGCGAAACACTTACCGAGCCAAGATTTCACTTCTTGCAGGGTCGGAATGTCGTTTCCAATGAGCAATATGTCATCGACATACAGCACCAGAAAAGTGACTATACTCCCACTAGCTTTGGTATATACACAGGACTCATCTTCACTCCTAAAGAAACCAAACTCCTTGACTTTCTCATGGAAGCAAAGGTTCCAGCTGTGAGAAGCTTGTTTCAATCCATAGATTGATTTTTCAAGCTTACACATACTATTAGGAAACTTTGCATCTTCAAAACCCTCTGGCTGAATCATATAAACATCCTCAACCAATTTCCCATTAAGGAAAACGGTTTTGACATCCATCTGCCAAATTTCATAGTCATGAAATGCAGCTATGGCAAGCATTATCCTAATGGATTTAATCTTGGCTACTGGTGAGAAGGTTTCGTCAAAGTCAACCATAGGGTTTGAGTGAAACCTTTCACGACCAGTCGAGCCTTGAAGGTGTGTACCTTTCCATACATAAACTTAATCTCGCTGTCCATTGCCTCTTTCCACTTAGTAGCCTCACCTGCCATTGCTTCCCTGTAGTTAGCTGGCTCATCATATTCACCAGTGTCTTATCAATGACGAATGTGTCACCATCTGTAGTAATATGGAATCCATAAAACTCAGGTGGTGCGCTAACTCTACCGGAGCGTCTGGGAGGTAATGGACTGATTACCGGTTCAATAGGAACTAATTCCTCAGGTTGAGGGCTAGTATCATTTAAGGTTGCTTCATTTTCAGACTCTTGAATTTCTTCAAGGTCAATGGTACTCCCACTGTCCTCTTTGAATATTAGATCTCTCTCTCGAAAGACTCCCCTTCGCGCTACAAATACCACGTCCTCGCTTGGCCTGTAGAACAAATATCCAAAAGACTGCTTTGGGTAGCCAATGAAATAACATTTCTCACTTCTGGATTCGAGTTTATCATGAGTCTCTCGTCTTACGAAGACTTCACAACCCCAAACCTTAATATGTGCTAACGAGGGAACTTTTCCTGTCCACATCTCGTGAGGTGTTTTGGCAACCTTTTTAGTAGGGACAAGATTGAGGATATGGGCGGCTGTCTCTAAGGCATTCCCCCAGAAGTGAATAGAAAGAGAAGCTCGACTCATCATGGAACGAACCATGTCTAACAAGGTTCGGTTACGCCTCTCAGCCACACCATTCAATTGTGGCGTTCTTGGAGGAGTCAACTGTGAAACTATTCCACATTCCTTAAGATAGTCTAGGAACTCGATACTAAGATACTCACCGCCTCTATCGGATCTAAGCATCTTTATCTTCCTACCCAATTGATTTTCGACTTCATGTTTAAACTCTTTGAATTTCTCAATGGTTTCAGACTTATGCTTGATTAAGTAGATGTAGCCATATCTACTATAGTCATTAGTCAAAGTCACATAAAATCGATTTGCATCCCTTGTGTTAGTCCTGAAGGGTCCACATACATCGGTGTGTACGAGATCCAATGGACCTTTACCTCTTTCACAATATTCAGTGAAAGGTGATTTAGTTATCTTTCCCAAAAGACAAGATTCACATTCATCATCTGGCCTTAGGTCAAATGATTCCAACACTCCATCCTTTTGGAGTTGGGCGATGTGTTTCTTGTTGATGTGTCCAACACGACAATGCCACAAGCATGCTTTGTCTATACCGACAGATGAATCAAATTGAAATACACTATTACCTAAGTCGTCTACATACATCACAGTTTCATACACACCATGACATGGTAAGGCATTAAATATAAAGACACCATTCTTATAAGCCGAAATAGATCTATTCACATTATCTAATGAATATATAATTCCTTGTCTAAACAATGTGTGGAATAAGATAATGTTTCGAGCCATATCAGCCGAGTAGCAACAATCAATTAGATCTAATTTAACATCACTACAAAGCATAAGGCTATAAACTCCAATCTTGGTGACAGGTGATGATTGCCTGTTTCCCATGATCAAGTTCATCCTTCCATGCTCCATCTCCCTACTTTCTCTTAGTCCCTATAGATCAGAACAAATGTGAAAACCACATCCTGTATCTAGGACCCAAGAATGAGAAGATTATGATTTATCAGAGATAGTCTATATACCTGCAGACGATGGCTTTACTTTCCCATCCTTGATGTCTTGCAAGTACTTGGGGCAGCTTCGTTTCTAGTGTCCCTTCTCATTGCAATAGAAGAAATCGGCATCTTTTGGGTTAGAGACGGGAGGAACATCAAAACCAGACTTTGCCTTTGAGCCACTGCTAGATGACCCGGCATGGGACTTTCCATTCCAGCTTTGTTTGGGAGGACCTTTCCTCTTTTTCCCTTTTCCATGTCCAATAGCTAGTACGGGAGTATTGCTAGATGCGGAGGATATGGCTTTACCCTTCATGCCGGCCTCAGCAGTCTACAGCATATTGTGCAATTGTGCGAGTTGTCTCACTGTTGTTCAAATGATAGGTCAGGATGAACTGATCATAACAACTGGGCAACGAGTTCAGAACTATATCAATAGCTAGTTCCTCATCAAAGTACATATTCAGCTTCATAACGTGCTCCACGTATCTTTGCATTTTCTGTACGTGGCCGCAAACAGACTCTCCCTCCCTCATTTTGCAGGCCATGAGTGCCTTGACTACTTCATACTTTTCCTGACGAGCTTGCTTATGGAACTTTTCCATAAGGTCCTTGTTCATCTCATATGGCCAGTAGTCCTCATAGAACCTTTACAATTCGGGGACCATAATGGCGACCGTGATGCATTCCACTTTGGTAGCATCGTCATAGTGTTTCTAGAATGAGGCACATTCCTCAGGAGTAGCGGTTTCTTGATCAATCTCGATGAGCTCCTTTTCAAGAACATACTCTTTGTCCTCGAACCTGAGCACCATCTTGATGTTTTTCATCCAATCCTTATAGTTGGTGCCATCTAATGTCACCTTAAAACAGAGCGAGAGGATCGAGGAGAAGTTGGTGTTAGGGGTGGAGTGGGGGCGGTGGGAGCAACATGAGTATCAGGAGAAGACATCTAAAAAAGAAGGTAGCTTTGATTAGATAGGGAAAATCCTCAATATACAACCCAATGATAAATATCAAGGCTAGGATCCAACTATGTAATTACACAACTTAGAAAAGGGATGTCGTAATCTAATGTAAATTACATAAAGGTAGGTAAATGACGATTTACCAATCTCACTGCGAAATTAAGTTAAATTCCTAGATATATGAGATTCATTGAACAATTCAATGGCATGTTTAATCTCGGATTATGCCCTTCTGTTTGTCAGTGGGATGCCGAGGATCACAAACAAGGTGTGAACAACCATGCAAACCACATGGTAACCTCACTATCGTTTATCATCTCGATTGATGTGCCAGTTAACCACACGAGCTCCATCAACAATGATAATTGAGATACCCGTTACTACTCTTTATGAGTCCCTATTAGTGTGTCGGTTAACCATGCGAGCTCCACTAACGATTCATAAAGTGTAATGTGTGATTTCATAGGTTTGAATACTATTCACATTTTCCTAAAGTAACTAGATTGGGTTTTATTAAATGTTCCAGTACTTTGTCTAATAGCATTATACTTTTAATGAGATTAGGTTTGTCCCATCAAATCTGTTCTGCTAACGACACTCCACTAGTCAAGGAAGCGGTGGATGAGAGTGGACACCCATTCAACCGTCATTTTATAGACAGTTTCCTTATACCCCCCCTTATAAACCAGTTTTGTGAATGAGGCATACTAGCAATTTGACTGACTTAATCTTATATATAAATATTAATATTATAATAATATAATAAGATGTATTTTAAACAATTTAAAATGTCTTTGATTTAATTTGTGTCTTTTAATTAACTGTTAATTAAATTAATTAAATCAAACAAGGATCACAAAATTAATCCAATTAATTTTAATCCTAATCCTTGCCCACTAGGTGAAATCAAAAATAAGGCCAAGGGGTTTCCAATTATTAATTAGTCACATTTACCAAAAATAGAAAACCTTAGAGGAGGCCAGGCAATTTTCAAAAAACCAGGGTGGAGGCCAGGGTTCCAGAAACCCTTTGGAAAATCGACAATCATGTGGGCAAGGGTTTATTTTCGTTAAAACCTATGTCCAAATCGAGATATAGCAGTTTAACAGAAAAACAGCATCGCTCTGATACCACTCATGGGTTTCTATACAATCAATGAGCTTAAATCCTAAGTTCACATGCACCTTAAAGGGTCTATGTTGTTCTCAAATTAAACCTATAACTAAGGCCAATATTAAAATTGCAAAAGAGGAATTTTATACCTTTTGACATTTGGAAGCTAGCACCACAATTGTCGTGCCTCTAGTAACTGACACCCAAGAACTAGGCAAGCTAGATGAGCAAGAGAGAGCAAGGAGCCAAGGAGAGATCCTTCAAGTTGGCGTGAATAATGGGATGCCAGGGGCCTCTGACAACGCCTAGTGATATCAAGTATTTTAGGCGTTGTTAAGCCCTGTTCTTGATGAAATTATATCAGATATATCTTGGTACTCTCACTTTTCGTGCCAGGACTTGTTTGGAAAAAAAGAATGAACAAAGGGACTAAAAGCGTGCAAAAGGAAGAAGTTTGGAAAAGAATGAAAAATCAAGGAATAAGTACGCGCGCCACGGGTTTCTTAAATACGCGACGCGGGCTTAAGGCGGTGTAACACATTCAAATGCCGAAGAAACGGGAAATGATTAGTACGCGCGACGCAGATTCTTCATCTGCGCGGCGCGGCTGCGGGAAAATTGCAACTATAAATAGAGGCATTTTCAGCCGAAAACCCTAGCAAAGACCGGGTGTAAAATCGACCTTAAAGCTCTTTGACTCCAAGATTTCGTTTCAGCAACTTCTCAATTGGTATTTTTATGTTTTGGATTTTATTTTCAATTAGTTAGTTAGTATTAAGCATTGGCTAGTATCTTTGGGAGTGACACCCACTGATATTGAGCTTTAGTTTTTGGTTTAGCAACATTTGGTTACTGCTTGGATGTTTGGAATTGAGTTTGAGTAATGAGAAGCATTTGGTTATAAGCAATATTGGTTTTTCGGTGTTTTTATGCTTGTTTTGGTTTTTGAGTATTTCAATTGTGTTTGGATGTATTGTGACCTTGTTTGGAACTGCTTTCCTTTGCTGATTCAGTAGCCAACTAGGTTAGTTTTAGGGCTTGAATTTAACTAGTAACTGTTCAGTCAGAACCTTAGTTATTGGTTAGTTTATACCTTGTTTGATTTGGATGTTTTGGATGCCTTTGTTTGCTTCTGATTCAGAGATGCACTTCTGATTTCAGAAAGTAACTAGGTTTGTTTAGCTTTTCTTGGCTTAGGTTTGTTTGATCATTGCTTTGGGTACGTAGAAACAATAAGTCCTCCGACTGTAGCGTGACACTACTAGTTGGTAATCTGTCATCTGGTCTAACCACGAAGCTCCTGCGGATCGACCCTGACTTCCACTGTGCTATTGTGTGTTAGGTTTCTCTTTATTTTTGACCGCACGACGACCGCTGCGTGTCAAATTTTGGCGCCGTTGCCGGAGAGCTGTGAGCTTAGATTAGGTGATCTGTAGGACTTAGCTTCTGAGTTTTGATTTTTGATTTTAGTTTGCTGATTGTTGGTATGTGTACATCCTTATGATGGGTGATTCCATGTACCCGGATCAGTATTATGAGTATTATGAAAATCCGGCCGACACCGATTACGAGGATGATTGCTAAAATGGATCATTCGATGACAATTGATGGCGGACCGAGGAGTTATCTCAACCTGACATTTCTGCAACTTGGGCCCGACTTTGGGTACTCTGGTATAACACTCACCAAGAGCAGAAGGACCAGGCTGATGCTCTTGTAAGATTGCAAGCTTCTTTAGATAGGTTAGAGGAAAGTTGGAAATGTTCACCACCTTCGCCAGAACCTGAGGCGAGTGATTTTAATACCAATGATATGATGTGTGAACTTGCATCACCTGAATATGTGATGGAAGGGCATACACCTTGGGAAAGTCAAGAGACCACTGAGATGGTCGAAACGGTTGTTGAGGAAGAGGTTGTAGGTGACAATTCTACCTCCGACTCAACAGCTTTTGATGTTTTTGATGTTTTTGGAAATGTTGATCTGGTGATGTGTGAATCTATACCATCACCAGACAGTTTGGTTAATAAGGATGTTGTGGAGGGGACTGTAAGTGACAGTACAGATCCCAGCCCAACAAGTCCTGAAATTGTTGAAGTTGCCAATACTATTGGGGAAGGGGGTGTAGATGACAATACTACCCCCGACCCTGTAATTTTTGAAAATTTTGAGAAATCTGAAAATAAGGATCTGGTGATGGGTGACTTTGTACCACCGTCAGATCAAAACAGTCGCTCACTCTTGGTCTCGATCCACCTGTTGGACAATGATCAAGAAGTTGATGCTGACGAAGTGATATTTGAAAATAATAAACATGATCTTATCGCCTCTCATGATCCATTCATGAATGGAAAATTAGATGTAATCAATACCATCGATGAGGACATATGGAAGCATCCTGACATGTTGCCTTCCGATTCCATTCTATTAGAAAATCTTTATTGGTACTGCAAGCCAAAATTTCAAACTGAAAATAACACATAATATGTGAGCAACAAACGAGGTGCAAAACAACTACTGGAAGCAGCATTGGGCATGCTCCAAGCAAAACCGGTAATTTTGAAGAGATGCAGAAGGAAGGACCGAGCTTGGAGGTTCAAAGCTACCTCCAAGCATTCATGGGAGTTAATCAGAAGGCAGCGACCGGGCAGCAGCAGAAGGACCGGCAAGCCATTCGATCCAGGAAAGCTGAAGGAGTATGTGGACAACGAAGGGACGGTGGTGACTGGGAATCAGCGAAGGAAGAAAGCGTATGATCCACCGTAGCTGTAGTAGTAGGAATAGCACGTCTGGCTGAAGACGTTAAACTTAGCGCTTGTTGGGAGGCAACCCATCGTGTCATAGGTTAGGTTCTATATTTCTTAGAATTAATTAGGAAAATATATCAATCTCTGCAGGTATTAGTGGTCTAAGGCAAGCGTGGGGTCGTGTGAACCAACCCGATGCGCAGGGGTTGATTTGGTGAAACGCGCGCCGCGGGTTTCTTAATTGCGTGACGCGGGAAATGATCAGTCAGTTTTCTTCTATATTAAGGTAACCGCGACACTATTCACACACACCACGACTCGGAGCTCTGATCAACGAAAAATTCTCGCGTTTTTTCTTGCTCATTTCCTTGCCACTACTACGGTATGTCATTCTAACTAGTTATTACTCGTTTAAACTAGCGATTAGGTAGCCAATTTTAGTGATTTATCCAAAAAGTTCAAAACTTAGAATCGCCAATGCTGACTCATAGGGTGTTTGTTTTGCCAAATAGAGACCCTAGATGAGTTAGTCGGCACTTAGGCTACCTTGTGGTGTATTTGGATAGAGTTTAAACAGGTTAAAATGCGAAATAAATTTGGGGTTTGCAAACAGCCGCTCGCTGCGACGCGCCCTTGCTCTTGGGCCGCGCCGCGGTGCGGTGGGGAAGAAAGGACTAAAAATGCAAAAAAATTTGTGGCTCTGTGTCTTTTTGTGTAGATCATGTTCAGATTAGATCACGCTTTCCTCCAGTTCCCAGAGGGACCTGCCAGTTCGGTAGAGTACGGTTCAAGGAGAGACGCACTGGTTGGTCGCCGGGTTCTCGAGGCGACGGTCATTGATAGGGATATTTTGAGGGATGACGGGCTTTGGGGTGCGATCGAGCCATTCTTACATCGCACTTGGACTCATGGAGAGGCTTCATTTACGTGCCGGGGCTGGGACAGGATCATGGCCACCGAGGAGGATATCGTCTACACCGAGCTGCTACTGGAGTTTTTATCTACTATCCAGTTCACACCTCGGGCGTCAGACCCACGTTCCTGGATTGTACGGTTTCGTTTGGGAGGTGCACAGAGGGAGTGCAACCTCCGGGAGTTCGGGAGGCGAGTCGGTTTATACACCGCGGCGGATCTTCAGCACCGCCACTTCACACAGTTTTTTGGGGCGTGTATTCAGGGCCAGCCGGAGAGGCCTGGCAACATGGAGGTTTGGGCGACATTGTCCAATGTCATTTATGAGGCGGGGACTTCTACGGAGAGCCATCTCTATGATCCACTCCACCGCCTCATGCACCGTATTGTCTCCACCTCCATCATGCAGCGGGAGGGGGGCGAGAAGGTGTCCGAGGAGGACGTGAAATTTTTCTGGGTTCTCCTCGACCCCTCCAGGTTCCTTCACCTCCCCTACGCCCTCGCAGTCGCCCTATCCACCCATTCAACGGGTGCTTCCGCCAGCAGTCCATTGGCCCGGGGGTATTTCATCACCCGCCTGGCCCGTTCATACGGGATCCTCACCTCCCCCGTTGCTGCCTCCTTTACTGCTTTACCTCCATCTCGCACATTGGCGCGAGTTCTGGAGAAGATGAGGCTGATCGAGCAGCAGCGCCCAGGCCAATTCATCTGGGCACCGACAGAGCCACCCCAGGCACCCCAGCCAGGGTATGCCCAGCCGGGCCGGAGACGACAGAGGCGGGAAGCACCTGCCGAGCCAGCACCACAGCCTCAGCCACAGTTATCCGAGGTGCTGGCAGCCATCCAGGACCTTAGCTAGAGGATGTCCGCGCGAGAGGCACATGATCGGTGGATGGCAGAGACTCAGAGGATGATCATGCTCCGGATGCAGTTTGACGACATTCCACCTCACCCTTCCGGAGGCGATGACGGAGCAGGTCCATCTGGGACCCGTCATGATGACGATTGATGTACTTTTTCTTTTTATATTTTTGGGATATATATGTATTGAATCTATGACACATATTTTATCTTTTGTTTGTCTATATTTTATTTGTTATGTTTGTGTTTAATGTTTGTTGAGTTATGCATGTTATACCAAATGGGAGGGAGTTGTCTCAGACAAGTGTGGGGTCACCGTGCCCCCTCCACTTGTCTTGACCACCGGCGTGTTCACTGTAGCGCTACAACTCCGGAATACGAAATCAATGATCCGTTTGTTCGCAATTATACCTATGATACTGAGCACCAAGCAATCTATCGTCCAAAAGGGGTAACTCTTTCTCCCTTGTCCTAAATAATAATTTTTGTACAACGGGGACGTTGTACGATTTTAAGTGTGGGGTGTGGATGGTCGAAAGGGAAAGTTTTTTGAAATTTTTGCTGAAATGATCAATTTTCAGATTTTAGCAATATTTTTTAAAATTTTTAATAAATTGGAATTTTGAAACGAATGGTTTGTGATTGTTGATAGGAATGGTATTTTTCAAAGAATACTATATAGTTGTGATCATGCTATTAGTTAGTTAAATAAGTTGAGTTTTATGAGTTTAGAAGATTGAGCTGTTTTAAGATTGGAATTTAGGAAGGGACTGTCAATCTGTAGCCTTTGTTGTTCGAGCCGGTAAGTCTAAAATGGGTGGGACTTATGCACCTTGCCACCTAAGATCGTCTGGTCTGGGATGGTATTTCCGGAAGCTCGTTACACGGACGACATCGAAAGTCATGGACAATTCCTTAATGGCCTTTAGAATCTAAATGAGTAAGTACACTTCATTGTGGACCGAAAATTTGTAATCAAGGGTTCTCTAGAAAGCCATGAATTCCAAAGAACAATTCAATTATGTTTTCACGAACTATTCCACTCTAACTCATAGGGCAATAAGTTTTGAAACTGAACACAATCAAAAATTGTTTGAGTCTTGATTATAATTTGTTAAAAACTCTCTTGCTTGGGGACAAGCAAGGCACAAGTGTGGGGTGTTTGACAACGCCTAGTGATATCAAGTATTTTAGGCGTTGTTGAGCCCTGTTCTTGATGAAATAATATCAGATATATCTTGGTATTCTCACTTTTCGTGCCAGGACTTGTTTGGAAGAATATAATAAAAACAGGGACTAAAAGCGTGCAAAAGGAAGAAGTTTGGAAAAGAATGAAAAATCAAGGAATAAGTACGCACGCCGCGGATTTCTTAAATACGCGACGCGGGCTTAAGGCGGTGTAACACATTCAAATGCCGAAGAAACGGGAAAAGATTAGTACGCGCGACGCGGATTCTTCATCTGCGCGGCACGGCTGCGGGAAAATTGCAACTATAAATAGAGGCATTTCCAGCTGAAAACCCTAGCAAAGACCGGGTGTAAAATCGACATTGAAGCTCTTTGACTCCAAGATTTCGTTTCAGCAACTTCTCATTTGGTATTTTTATGTTTTGGATTTTATTTTCAATTAGTTAGTTAGTATTAAGCATTGGCTAGTATCTTTGGGAGTGACACCCACTGATATTGAGCTTTAGTTTCTGGTTTAGAAACATTTGGTTACTGCTTGGATGTTTGGAATTGAGTTTGTGTAATGAGAAGCATTTGGTTATAAGCAATATTGGCTTTTCGGTGTTTTTATGCTTGTTTTGGTTTCTGAGTATTTGAATTGTGTTTGGATGTATTGTGACCTTGTTTGGAACTGCTTTCCTTTGCTGATTTCAGTAGCCAACTAGGTTAGTTTTAGGGTTTGAATTTAACTAGTAACTGTTCAGTCAGAACCTTAGTTATTGGTTAGTTTATGCCTTGTTTGATTTGGATGTTTTGGATGCCTTTGTTTGCTTCTGATTCAGAGATGCACTTCTGATTTCAGAAAGTAACTAGGTTTGTTTAGCTTTGCTTGGCTTAGGTTTGTTTGATCATTGCTTTGGGTACTTAGAAACTATAAGTCCTCCGACTGTAGCGTGACACTACTAGTTGGTAATCTGTCATCTGGTCTAACCACGAAGCTCCTGCGGATCGACCCTGACTTCCACTGTGCTAGTGTGTGTTAGGTTTCTATTTATTTTTGACCGCACGACGACCGCTGTGTGTCAGCCTCTATTTATAATCTCCAGGTGATAAGCAATAAGAAGTATAACTGCCTTATTTAATATCCTGATATGATAAGACTTTTATCAGATAAAGGGATCTGATTATCACTGCCATAATAAGCCTCATGGGCTGCGAAATCCACAAGGCTCCAAGCCTTGGATTTCGTCCAACCCATTAGGGTATCCAGGTTGACCATTTCTCAACTATTGAACAATTACAATTCAGCCCCTGCACTTTTAATTAATCTAATTAATCCCAAAATTAATTCCAATTAATTTCTGATCAATTATTAATTAAACAATATGATTTCTAATTAATATATTATTCTCATAATATTTTAATAAATCATTATTTCTCTCTCTTAATTAATCATCTAGTCCTTTGCTAGTTATGAGGGCAACCCAAAAGGACTGTGCTGCTCTCAATTTAATCATACTTCTAATTATAGTTATTGCTTAGACACCTTAATCCAACACTATTATGTTTCTGTAGTCCATCCACAACATTTTTTCTTTGTGTGTATTTAATATGATTTAACTAGAATATTATGTGATTTACTGATATTATGTGATATCAGTCTCGTCTTCAAAGATGTATGTAAATTGCTTATGTACTGGATGTATGTACTGTGTAATTGCAATTGCAAAATAATGAATAATCTGATATCATATTTGATAAAATAGAAAATGAACTTATGTGATTTAACTAGAATATTATGTGATTCATTGATTTTTTTTTAATGCTAAGATACTATAGCTTTACTAGTTTGCCTTATTTGGGATATGTGTGGTTGATTGGTTGTAATAATCCCATAAAAATTTGAAACTGATTTTCTTTTGAAATGGTAGTGATTTAATATCATGTTGTTTTAGTCTTTATTGTAATGAGGTAAAAAAGAAACAAAATATGATTATTGTGTAATGACTAATGATGTAAAACAGAAATAAAATATGAATTTCTTGTATTGATATATGATATATGTTGTATGTTTATTTGTAGATGGACACGAGTCAAGGAACCGGTGATGAAGTTGAAAGTATGACTAAACAAAGTTCTCCAGTTATTGATGTGGATGTTGATAATAATAATGAAAAGACTGAACCAAATAAGGGTGGTACTAGTGGTCGTAAAGTGTCATTTGTTGGCAACATTTCGTAGAATTGTCGGGTAGGGACGACGTGGAATGCTTATATTGTAAAAAGAATATACAAAGAAATTCTAAAAGGAATGGGACAAGGGCAATGCCCAACCATTTACAAAACGTATTCAGAACCTACCCTCTTTAAAAGCAAAAGGGAGCTAATCCGAAAAAACAATCCACAGTGAGTTTCAAAAAGCCAGTTGAATCTAGGGATTCTGCTTTGGAAGCTCATAGCTTTTTTCAGGAAAAATGTAGGAAGTCTTTGGTGCATATGTGTATCAAAGATAATCAACCATATAGAATAGTTGATGATGAGGGTTTAGAGATTTCTCATGGAATGTGCAACCATTGTTTAAAATACCGTCGAGATGGACTGTTGCACGAGATTGTTTGCAATTATACAAAGAAGAGATGTTAAATCTCAATAATCTTTTGAAAAAACAAACAGTATCTTTTAACACTGACACATGGACATCCGTGCAAAATGTTAATTACATGTGTCTTGCAGTGCATTGGGTTGATGATCAGTGGGTTTCACGAAAGAAAATTCTAAACTTTTGTCAAATAGCAAACTACTGGGGTGAAACAATCAGGAGATTAGTTTACAGTTTTTTGGAGAAGTGGGGCATTGGAAGAGTCTTCACAGTAACTGTAGATAATGCTTTCTTCTAATGAGGGAGCAATTAGATACTTGGCGGCAATGCTCAAGGGAACCCATTCTTTTTAGATGGCAAGTATATATGCATCTATGGTGTTGTGCCCATATTATTAATCTTGTGGTGAGAGATAGTTTGGATGAACAATTCCTATCTATCTCAAGGATTAGAAATGTTGTAAAGTATGTGAGGTCATCTCCTGCTAGGGCTATGGCATTCAAGGATTGTGTTGATAAAGTGAAGATTGATTGTCAACATAAACCTAGCCTAGATGTTGACAAGAGATGGAATTCCACATTCTTTATGTTGGAAATGGCGGAAAAATATGTGGATGCATTTGACAGGTTTGTTATGAATTTAACTTAATTTTAGTTGTTATAATATATTCATTTTTGTGTATATTCTACATACTAATGTTTTAAATTATTTCATTTTTACTATTAGGCTTTACACTATCGATTCTAGTTACAAATCATTTTGTAAAGCAGATGTTGATGATGATAATGATGGGAGTACGAGAAAGAGAAAAAGAAGTGATCGAGTTGTGGGGCTCCGAACGATGATGATTGGGAGAATGCGAGGTATTGATGTATTATAATTTTATATCGTATGTTTAGTTGTTTATTAATGATTAATTCAATTACATATTAATGACTTATGTTTGTACTTTCTATGTTTGTTTTTATAGGTTTTTTATTGATTACTTGAGGATATTTTTCAATGTGACTAAAAAGATTTCTAGGTCAAAGTATATGACATCCAATATGTTTTTTGGTGAGCTTGTGACAATGCAAGCAAGTATTTCACAAATGTGTTCTAGTATAGATGAAAAAAAGAAACGTATGGCTATGCAATGAAAGAGAAGTATGGTAAGTATTGGGATAACATCGATAATGTGAACTTCTTGTTATATATTGCGGTGGTTTTAGATCCCCGCAACAAGATTTGTTACCTAAAGTATTGCTTAGAAAAGATTTATGGTTTGAATTCTCTTAAAATGAAAGCAATTTTGGAGCGTGTGAGCAAAACAATGAAAGATTTGTTTCATTTCTTTAAGGAAAAGTTGGAGAAAGAAAACTTTCAAAATACAAAGGTTACATCATCTTCTACATGTGCCCTAGATTTTTTTTATAGTGGGGATGGAGTTAGTTTGGAAGATGATTTTGCAAAGTATATGGAACAACGTGGGTGCGGGGCTAATAAAACAGATGTGGAGATTTATATATAAGATACATTGGAAAAGAGGGTAGAAATTCTTGGTGGAAAGTCAATTCACACAAGTTTCCTATACTATCACAAGTAGCGAAGTAGCGAGGTACGTTTTGGCAATGCCGATCTCTACAGTTGCATCAGAGTCGGCCTTTAGTATCGGTGGTAGGGTGATTGACCAGTATACAAGCAATCTAACTTCAGTGACCGCAGAAGCTTTGATTTACACACAGTATTGGATACAGTCTACCCCGATAGATATTGGACACCAAGTCATGTCGCCTATTTCTTTGGTAGAATTGCAAGAAATGTTGGAGAAACTTGAAATTGGTATGTATTTCAGATTGTACGTTATAGTATTATAACTTATACTAATATATGTTATTTTTCTTTTTTGGTGTGTAGATGAATTAGGAAATGGGAAAAGCATGATCGACTCATGCATGATGATATTGATTGCATGGATAATGATATTGATTGCATGTATTGTGATATTTATTGAGTGAGTGATTGGCAATTTAACATTGGTAATTTGTTATGATTGTTTGCTTTTGGTTGTATAAATTGACATTGTTTGATACTTTGATTGTAGGAACTAGGAAGTAGGAACATGGTGGTGGTGGGATTGGAATTGGATGATGGCTGCTTGTAGAAGTCATGTTAAGGACTTTAAAGTTTATTTTGTTGGTATTCGAACTTGAGCTTTCTGTTTTCTGTTTACTAGTGTGAACCGTGTGATACTAGAATTTGTACTTTTAATCTTTTAGCACTGCACTTACTAGTATGTACTCATTTATAACAGCGTACTTTCAATGGGTTTGAACTCGCAAACCGCGAACCCACAAAACCCACACGGGTTCAAACCGAAAACCCGCAAACCCAACCCACAAAACCAACCCACTGAAAAACCAACCCATGTGGGTATGAAAATCGAAAAACCGACTGAACTTGGTTTGCGTTCTGTTTTAGCCAAAAACATACTTAAACCGACCCATCCTCATCCCTACCATTTAGTAGTTAGGACTTGTTAGCTATATTAGAAAATTTTAAGGGTGGCAATCGGGTCGGGTTCGAGTTAATGGGCCGTGGGTTGGCGGGTCAGAAAATCCAACTCATGTATAATTAACTGTGACAGCTTCTTCAACCCTAATCTGAATACATCTAACACGGACATGACCCGTGTAACTCATTTAGTTATTCAGGTTCGTTAGTCAAATTCAGGTTTGTGGGTCATGTGCTGAAACACAGAAGTAGGATCTAGATTTAGTAATGCAGAATAAGAACAATAAACAAGAACACACAATATGTAGAACTGATGTCGAATGATTAATATGCAACTCAAGAACAATTCAGAGAGAACTATTCTGTATGAGTGCTGTGATTATGATTTACAAAAGTTAACCCTAATTAGGGTATGTGCATGCCTTATATACTACAACTAAGTATGGAATGGACAGGCCCACACATAACTACACGCTAACAAAAAGGCTTGATTAATGCATGCGCAATTGACTCAATCTTATTAATGACTCAACAATCTCCCCCTTTGAGTCAAATTGCGGAGCTTCATTCGTCAACTTCTGGTTTCGGAACATCTAACACTTTCTCAAACACCCTCGGAACCAGAAGCAAGATTTTCTTTCCAAACACCATGTACCAGGTCAGCATGTCATTGAAGCACCTCTTATCATTTGTCGTGTTGCTTGGAGTCTTGTTGATAAGATCAAGAATCTTCTTTAGTGCTGGAGTCCGATATAGATGTTTGTCTCGCAGGAAGAACATTCTCTTGACAGAATCCTTTCCTTCCTTAGAGGGATAAGCCACATTCCATTCTTTCTTGCCAATTCTTCCGAGACGGCGTTTGTTGAGATCAGAAGTTGGTTTTTCAACTAAGCATTCGGGAGTAGAATCCAGAACTGCAGCAACCTCTACATCCAGTTTCACAACCTCATGAATGTAACCCATGAGCAATTTCTTGACATGTTCAGCAAGAATTGCATGATCTTCTGCTCTTGACAAAATGTTGAATAACGAAACCCAACCAAATGGATTCATGAACGGAAGATCAACCGGTGTAAATTCTTCCTTCTCCTGATCAGATCCTCTGCGAGCCAGAAATATAGCATTTCGGAATGGAGAGATTACCCGAGGCATTCTTGGAGTGAGTTTGACAATCTTCTTCAGACTCCAAGAAAGATGTTGCGGTTTCGAGTTGGTCAGGTAAAACTTGAAGATCATGTCAGTGACGACCGCACTAGGCTGAGTATTCTCTATGAGTTCATAAAAGCATCAAATAAGAAACACTCTTGCAGTCATAGGAAAATCAAATTGCGAATCCACTTGATTTCCAGTGTCGTATGAGCAAACAGGTTGCAGCCAGTTTTGAATCGGCTGAGTAATGGCTTCCTTCTTCATCATTTCGTAATCCCAACCTGGAAAGTGCAACATCCGAGATTCCATTAGGAGTGCAGCATCTCATTTGGCTGCTTCTTCAGCTTCAAGCTCTTGATTGATCCTTAGTGTTTCATCAATCTCTTTCTCTCGGGATGCTTTGGCTAATTTAGTTGTTTCCAAAAGCTCGGTCTCATCTTCCTCGCCATCTTCACTGATCTTCTTTGTCTTTCGTTTCGAAGGACCGGTGGATGATTCACCAATATTCACCTTTTGAAACCAATCAGATTTTGGTTTCTGAATATCATCAGCAGAATTTTCAGCCCCTGGTTCCTTCACATTGGTAACCACAGAGAACAGTGGTCGTTTGATAGGGTTTACTGTGGGACCCTTCGAACCGTCTGTGGGATCTTTCGAACCGCCTCCCTGATCTTCTTTGGAAGCATTCGAGGTTTTCAAGTTATCACCCGGAGTCTCCTTTCTTTGGTCAGACTCCGTCTTTCGAAACACCCTTGATTTTTCTTAGTAAATGGAGAACAGGATGGAGTTTGTTCGTAAGATAACCACGAACATAGGGAGTGAGGATCGAATCATCTTCTTCAACAGCTCGACGAATAAAGGCATCAATGTTATTGACACAACTCCGAATAGCCTGAGTTTGCGAAACAGCAGATGACAAAACTGCTGTTGTATGTTTAAGCTCAGCTTTAAGCACTTGAAGTTTTGTGGTTTTGGAGGCCAGAAGATCCATGACCTCATTTTCCATAGCTAGATCTTTCTGTAATTGCTCTACCTTGGATTCAAGAGAAGAGATCGTTGTCCTTTTTCAAGTCGGAACGAAGAGTAGCGAAAGCCTCGTTTTCTGTCTTTAGAGAATCGGCTACACCGGTGATAACTTTTTGCATCCGAGTGTTGTTAGATTCATGGGAGTCTCGGAAATCCTGCATGAACTTAAGGGCGTCAGTTTTCAGCTTACCAATTTTTATGGCAGTGTCCTCCATATGTTTTTTCGATTTCTCTATCAGAACGGAAAACTCCTTCATGATTTTGATGTTTTCAGTGATTAACGTCTCAACATGAGTATTGTGGACTTCCAACTGGGATTGCGAGTCGGAAGTGGAAGGACCCTTGTTGGCTTGTAGTAACTGATCCAACTTGTCTGAAATCTCTTTGAATTGCCCCTTTGTCATTGGAGCATTCTCATCAGAAGTACTAAAATGTACATTGAAAGGAGATTCAATGTAATCAGCCATATCATCCTGATCATCGTAAATCAGGACGTCTTCTTCTTCTTCTTCGGAATGAGGGTCTTGGTGTTTGGGTGAGGGGTTGGTAGTTCTTTCTGGTGATGGAGATTTGTGAGGTGGAGAGTTATGTGGTGGAGATTTCTGAGGTGGTGATTTCTGTGGTGGTGATTTGGGTGGTGGTGATTTGGGACTAGAATGTGGGGTTGTTTTCGGAGTAGGGTTAGGAGGTGGAGATGGTGGAGGTTGATTGGTGTTTGCGATTTTTTCTCCTTCACCATTGTCATCCATGTCATCCTCCAAAGGATTCGTAATGTGTTGGTCATCGGAATGTTCTTCTTCCGAATGATGTTGCATGACAAATTTCCGAAGTCTTCTTGAGCGTTTGGCTGGCTTTTCGGTATCGGAAGCAGCACCCCTTCCCTTTCGTTTGATTACCTTCCTCGGATTTTCGAGCTAATCAAAAGCATCCTGATGCATTTGATCAATAGGGCGAATAACAAATGGAGTTTTCTTGCAATAATCAACGACACACTTGATGTCGTTCGGAACCCGTCGTGTCATAGTCATAGGAATGGTGCCTATGAATTCGAAATCATTTGCCTTGGTGGTGACAAAGGTGGCTGTTGGTAGAGTTGGAATCACCACCATGACGGAGTCATTCATGACATGTATTTCATGCTTCAAGATTGTCTTGTGAACAACAAAGGACCAGAAATGAGCACAAGAAATCTCTGTGTGTCGAAGTTTGTAGTTGACACTGTCCACAAACTGAGTCCACAAGATAGAGCCAAAATCGAGATTGACATCATTGTAGAGACCATAGAAGAAGGTATAGAAAAGCTTACTTGCAATGTCAGTGCCTGTGGTTCTTTCCAAAAAGCTCTTGAATAGAATCGTGAAAAGAGCATTCCAATGAGGAGGTAAGCCTTTCTTTACAAACTTTGACAACTTAGTAATGTCACCTTTGTAGCCCATCTGGTAGAAGAGTTTGGGTAGGGTGCTTGGCTGAATAGATTCAGGATCAATCACGTTTTCGTTATCTGTAAACCCTAAAAGTTTACCAAATCATGATTTTGAAATTTTCGTCTTCACCGACCCAACTTGAAAAGTAACCATCTCCTCCGTCTTGTTGTAAAAGGTGGTGGAGTAAGCGGCGGAGAGTAGAGCAATGGGAACTGATGCAGATTCAGTCAAAGCTTTGGAGATCCTCGAGTATTTTAGACACTGGATCATTGCGCGAATGGCTTCGCTGTAGTGTGAGGAGTTCAGATCAATAACCATGTTCTGGTTAGCTTTGATCTTCAGCATCAAGGTGGACGAGGTGTTGTCGTTGGCTGAAGAAGAACCGGTCATTGAAGAAAGCTTTGAGAGAGATTTTGCGCTTGGGAGAAGACTAGTTTTCTTGAGAGTAAAAGTGTGCAGAGAAGAGAGAGAAGTCTTCAAGAATTCTTTAAATATCTTTGGGATTTCAAACGGAGAGAGAAAATCCCGAGGAAATCGATTTAGTTTCCCCAAAAATCGCTTTATCATCATAAGTAGTCCCCCAAGAGTCGCTCTGTCAGGTGCGTGAAAAGCGAGGAACTAGCAAGAATTTTGGTGACGTTGTTACTGACACGTATTGATTACATCATCCAAAAATTCAAAAAGGTCGCGCCTGATAAGTCTTATCGTCCAAGTCATCAAATAGAACCTTATCAAAATGAAACCAGAGTTAGAAAAATCAATAATGATTTTTGTGCAAGAGTGTGCGAAACAAAAAGAAGTAAATCAATATAAGTTTCTGGGAAATCTGTGATTTCAGAATGACATAAAAGCAGATGGATCTCGGGCAACGATCTCTTCCTTCAGAATCAAGAGAGATTCGGAAGTGCTTGTGTGGTTTCTCGTTGAATTACGATCACATGATTATCAAGAATCATTGAAAGGCATCTTTTAAGATTGGGGTTCTCTTTGGGTTGGTTTAGCTTCCTTCGGATTCTGAAACGTGAGAAATGTCTAAAATCGGAAGAAGGTACTTGTTTGACCAGTGTAGTCATTAATAACAAGTAAGGAGGGATATGTTTTATCTGACATGGGTAAGTGTGGAAATCTCAAGAAAAAATAAAAACTGGATCTTGTGGGTAGAAACAATCTGGGTAAGATAAATTTCATTAAGATCACACAAATTTTTTTTTTTTGAGATTTCGCAACTGAGTTCGTTAATTCCATAAGGGTGATCGGATTTTTGGGTTTCATTTGGAAATGTGATGAAAACAATTCTGAAATCATTAACACAGATCTTGTGTAACCATCAGTTTTCAGTGGTAATGCTGAAAACCTTCATAAGGGTTACAGTTATATGGAAATGAGTTGAATGGAGAATTGATAGATAGGTCAAGAAAAGTTGGTGAGTCTCACAGCGCATCATGGTGAAAATGATTTGCGATCTTTGACTAGAGTTTCTGAAATCATATATCGAAATCGGTTTTTATTTCAATAATCATCGAATTTCATATTTGGTACTTAGAAGATTTGGTGAGAAGAGTTCCATCAATTCGCAAGTTTCATTCGGAGTCAAAAAGAAAATATTTTTGAGTTTTTATATTTAAAAAAAAACATATCATGAGAATTGAATCGAAAACTGTTGACGTGGGAGTCAGTCATCATGAAGAACCCATTAAATGCTCAGGCGAATAGGAGGGAAACGTCCAATCAGGTTTCCAATCAGCCGTCTCTGCCTTAATGAAATGCAATTATGGCGCAGAATTCATCATTACTCCAAAAAGTAAATTAAATTTTCTGTAATTGGGAAGACAAACCGACTTCTTATCTGCCTATAAAAAGGATCATTCGTTAGAAGCAAAAATCCACACCAGAAAAAGAATACCGGCAGAAGAATCGACTCATGGCTCTTCGTCCCTACAATCGCTACGACAAAGTTGAAGTCAAAACGCAAGAGGGAGAGTACGCTGGTGGCATTTACGGCGGTGTGATTACTGGAGTGTGGAATCATCGTTACGAGGTGAAGATGACCACACTCAATGATGGTGAGAATGGTGGTCCGCTGACGGTTCACACAAGCTATCCCTACCTGCAGCCTGTCCCACCAAAAATCTTGGTGGAGTATAAACAGTTCGACCTCATAGAGGTCTGGCACAGGCTGGGGTGGTGGTCGGCGGTGATTACTCGCACAACTCCCCACAGTCAGTTCCATGTGGGTCTGGCTGATGGGACATGGCTCTTCGTGGATGAGAGCGAGGTGCGAATCCACCAATCTTTCCATCTTGGTGATCCTCCCATGTGGCACTACTATAAACTGTAGGAAAATGATGTAATTTCTTCTTTTGATGTCATGTACTTCCTTCCTTCAGTAATAATAAAGTGTTGCCTTCTTTTGCCTTTTTGGTTCTTTTACTGCAAACAAAACATAGCCAAAACAAAAACAAAGACAAGACAAAACAAAAAAAAAACACAAATAAAACAAACAAATGATATTGAACAAAACAAAAAAAAAATCTTTTTGGAAATTTTTATATGAAAAAAAAACTTTGAAAAATTAAAGCATATTTTTGTTGTTTTAATAAGCGAAAATAAAATAATGAGTAAAAGAAAAAAATAAAGAACACTAAGTATACAAAAGGATACATCCATTCCGAATCCATTGATTCTCAGTTGCGATTCCGAGGCACTCCGAAATTCGGAGTCAATCGGAATTTTAGATAGATTTCGGAACGGATTCAGCTTCCATCATTCCAAGCCCTTGTAATATTCGATTAAATGTGAGTTCAAGTAAGGTCTTGGTGAAAATGTCTACTAGTTGATCGGCTGAGCGAACAAAATGGATTTCAATGTTACCATCTTCAACATGATCCTTTATGAAATGGTATCTGAGTGCAATATGCTTGGTCTTCGAATGTTGCACTGGATTGTGGCATATCCGAATTTCACTTTCTAAATCACAGTAAAGTGGAATACGTTTCATGTTGATTCCATAATCCTTGGTTTTGAATCCAAATGATCTGAGAGGTACAGGATGCAGCAGCAATATACTCAGCTTCAGCTGTGGAGAGTGAAACACATTTCTGTTTTCTAGATTGCCAGCTCACAAGCTTGCCATCTAAAAGTTGACATCCTCCTGAGGTGCTTTTTCGATCTAGTCCACATCCACTAAGATCTGCATCGAAAAATGCTTGTACAAAAAATCCAGATCCTGAAAGATACCATAGCCCAAGAGAAGTTGTCCTCTTCAGATATCGGAATATATTTTTAACAGCAGTGAGATGTGGCTCTCTGGGATTAGCCTGATATCTATCACAATAACATACAGCAAACATGATGTCAGGTCGACTAGAAGTAAGGTAAAGAAGTGAGCCTATCATTTGACGATAAAGAGTGATGTCTGCTGCAGGTTTCTCCAGAGAAGGAGTGAGCTTAGTTCCGAACGCCATTGGAACTTTGACTTTTGAATCTCCTAACATTTCAAATTTCTCTAAGAGTGACTTGGTGTAAGCTTCTTGATTGATAAAGATTCCTTCTGAACTTTGTCTAATGTTGAGACCTAAGAAGAAGTTGATTTTTCCCATTGAACTCATCTCAAACTTTGTTTCCATCAGTTTTCGGAACTCAGCTGTTAAGCTTTGATGAGTAGATCCGAATATGATATCATCAACATACATTTGAACAATCATGAGATGATTTCCTTCCTTTTTCTGAAAGAAGGTCGGATCGACAGAGCCTTGCTTAAATTTAGACTGCTTGAGGAAGCGAGTCAACATTTCGTACCATGCTCTTGGAGCTTGCTTCAGACTATAAACCGCCTTATCCAGAACATAGTAGTGATCTCGATGCTTGTTGCTGACAAAACCTGGCAGTTGTTCGACATAGACAGTTTCCTCCAGTTCTCCAATCAGAAAAGCACACTTAACATCCATTTGATAGACGTCAAATCCCTTGTGTGCCGCATATGCAAGGAAGATCCGAACAGATTCCAATCTTGCAAAAAGTGCGAAAGTTTTTTCATAGTCAATTCCTTCTTCTTGGCAATAACCTTTGACTACTAATCTCCAGACCTTGTTGCGTTCGAACTCATTCAGCTCATATTGCATATCTTGGACCCAGTCAGCATGATCAAGTGCAACTTTGACCGTTTTGGGTTCGATCTTTGAGATAAACGAATTGAACATGCAAAATTCCACTTTGGAAAATAATGCAGTCTGTTTCTCTCTGATTTGAGCTCTTGTAAGAACACCCGCTGACGTCTCTCCGATAATTTGAGATCGAGTATGGTCTTTGGTCCATTTGAGCATCGGAGGATAGTTTGGATCATACTCAGGATTGATTTCTGCAAAGATTTCTTCTGTTTTTGATTGTGCCTCTGATTGAGTGTCGTCTCCATTATTTTCATTTTCATTCTCCCCTTGGAAGATTGCATGAGATTCGTTATTTATGACACCTGTGTGCTCCCCCTCGAAAACAGGAATAGGCTCCTCCGATACAATAGATGGTCCCTCCCCCTGGATGAGTGTCGGAATTTCCCCCTCAGAAGGAGAGTCGGAATTATTTGTTGGTGGCTGATTTTTAGTAGAAATTGGAATTTCTGGAGTGGGTGTTGGGTTGTCCGAATTCGGAATCGGAACAGACTATTCTTCTAGAGTACTTTCGGATTCATTTACTGCATTGTCTACAATCTTCAGAAGCTCTTCGCCTTGATTATCTGTCGCATGTTTTTCTGCAGATTTCACAGTTTCAGGCTCATCGAACAGATTCATCAATTCATTATACAGATTCATGAGAGGAATTGTTGTTTGATTTGACTCAGGGAAGATTTCTTGTGATTGCTTTCCAGGATGTTGTGTTCTGGAATTATACTTGTCATCAAAAGTTACGTAGTAAGTTTCTTCAATCTTCCGAGATCACTTGTTCAGAACATGATAGGCTTTGGAAGTCGGTGAATATCCCAGAAAGATTCCTTCATCAGCTTTCTCATCCCATTTAACTCTTTTCTCCTTCGAGTTGAAAATGAAGCACTTTGATCCGAAAACATGAAAGAATTTCACGTTCGGTTTTCTCTTGTTGAGAATTTCGTAAGGAGTAAGAAGAAACCTTTTATTAATGGTTGAGCGATTCTGAGTAAAGCAAGCTGTTGCAATGGCATCGGACCAAAGGTACAAATGAAGTTTCGCAAAAGAAAGCATGGTGCGAGCAGCTTCACATAGAGAGCGATTGCGTCTTTCCACTACTACATTTTGTTGAGGAGTGTAAGGAGTGGAAAAGTTAAGAGAAATTCCTTTGCCGACCAAAAAGTCATCGAGAACCTGGTTCTTGAACTCCGTGCCATTATCGCTTCTTATCATTCGAACTTGCTTTCGGAGAAGTACTTCTACTTGCTTGATGAAATTAATCATGTTTGAGGCGGCCTTGGATTTCTGTTTAAGAAAGAATACCCATGTGAAGCGTGAAAACTCATCTACTACAACCAAAATATACTTGTTGTGAGCTACACTTTCGATTGCTGATGGACCACAAAGATCAATGTGCAAAAGTTCCAGAGGTTCAATGATCTTTGTGTTGATTATTGTGGAGTCACTCTTTCTACTTTATTTTCCGAGTTCGCAAGCATCACATAAACGATCTTTATCATACTTCAGTAACGGTAATCCTCGCACTAGGTCACCAAGTACGAGCTTGTTAATGTCTCTGAAATTCATGTGAGACAGTCGTCTGTGCCATAACCAGCTATCATCGTTTGTAGCTCTGGTAAGTAAGCAGATGGCAGGTTTTCCTGTGATAGTCTTCATATCCAGAGAGAACATTTCACATTTTCATTTTGACTTTAGAACAATCTTCTTGGTCTTCTTTTCTATCAGTTGGGAACCATCTTCATCAAATGATACTTTGAGCCCAGTTCCGACAACCAGTTGCGAAACACTGATTAGATTGTGTTGGAGACCTTCTACATAAGCCACTTTCCGAATTGAGAGTTCGCCATTAGTGCTCATGCCATAGCCTTTGATTTCTCCTGTAGCATTGTTGCCATAACGTATTCTTCCTCCATTTCGTAATGAACAATATTCCCGCAGTTCTTCCTTTCTCCCCGTCATGTGACGCGAACAGCCACTATCTATGTACCATTCCGAATCATACTGTTCGTCACGAATTACCTGCACAATTTAGAGAGATTTAGGAACCGAAACCAATGTGGGTCCTTGTGATAATTTCTAGAAAACTGGGAATATGTTAGACTTGTCAACCCAAAAAGATTTCTTCTTGGGTGGTTGATTTTTCTCGTTTTCAAAGCGAAATACTTTTGTTTTGGTATTTTGCCAAACTTCTTTAGCAAAGCGAGATGGTGTATGAACAAAAGTATTGGATTTCAGAATCGAAGTCAAATGACTATGCAAACCTTTTGAAGATATTACCGAATGGAAACAATATTTGGTTCCCAAGGTAACGTTCTTTTGAGAATTTTGGCTTTTGAAAATTGGCTTTTGTTGAGGTTCGGGGTAAAGTTTCGCTTTTCCCTTTAAATCGTTAGATTTAAGAGTGGGGTTGGAAGGGTTTTTCTTTGAGGTTTCGGATGTTTTAGGAATTTCAACCTTTTTCAAAAAGTTGTGAGATTTCGGAAGGGTCTGTCTGGTGGATGATCTTGGTTGAGGTTTCGGAATGTGTTTGGTACCAACCTTTTGAGTGAAAATTGAAGTAGGATTGAAAGTGTTTTTATTTCTCCAAAATTGTTTTCTTTCCTTCAATTTCTTTTTATATCTTGCATTCATCTGTTTCCTTTTTGCAATAAGCTCTTCGGGAGACTTATGAATGCGAGATACTGAGGTTGAGAAAGTTGTTGGTATCGGTTTAGAAGCACTAGAGATGGAATTTGGAAAAGGTTTTGTGTCACTGGTTCCTGTCTGCGAAAATGAATCTTTGCGATTTAGAGATCCTGATATGTACTTGCCTCGGGACTTCCAAGAGGTCATTTCGGAAAGACCTTTGGTTTCATCTAAATTATCAATCGGTTCTGACCAAAAGAAGGCATCACAACCATCGGAATTATCGTTATCAACAAGGACTTTGAGTTCTGTAACATCTTTAGAGTTCAGGCCTTCTTTAACAAAAACTTGATTTGGAACAGTTTGAATCTTTGGAAAGACTGTTGCTTGTTCATTTAAGACTTGTGATCCTTTATTTTCTACAATTCTTGCAAACGCAACTGAATTTTCAGAAATGAGATTTTTCTTAGATTCAGTTTGATCATTCACAAAAACAAAACAATCAACCTCATCCTCAACTGATATTTCACTCATTTCGCTTTCATCAAAGTCGGAGATATTCTCAGTGTTGAGAGTATCTTCGGAATTCAATTTTGAGCTTAACAAATGAATTTTCTTTAAGGTGGCAGTCTTAATTTCTTCTTCATCATTTTCAGACAAATATTCTTTAACCATGCTTTTATATTCTTTGGATTGAATATAATTTTCAATTTTGTCAAGTCCAATACGATATACTTTCGAAACATCATCGGATGAAACAATGGTTTCACACCTGTAACATTCAGCATCGATTTCATCCTCTTTCAATTCAAGAAAGGGCAAAATCATTTTGTGCAAACCCCTGCCTATATCACAATCAAGATGTAACTGGGTGATATTACTGTGAAGACGTTTCGCAATTAAACAAAAAATGTTACGCTGTTTAATAAGCAATAAATTGTCTCTTTGAACATAAATAACATTATCCCTGGCTCTAATTAACTCTGACTCCAACGCATCGATTTTCATCCTCCTCTCCTCATTCTTAAGCGATATCCTACTCAATTGATCATTTAGGTTAGAATTACTAAATCTTGTTCTTTTTAAACAATCACTCAAACTAGATATAGTGAACCTTAAATCATCTAATTCTTTATCATAACTAGAAGAGGAAATATTTAAGGAGTTAAGAATCGAGTGTACCTTGTTTACGACAGCATCACATTCTTTAACATATTCCGAAACAGGCTTCGCTGCGAAACAGCTCGCTGATGTTTGGCACCCATCTGTGGAGTAACCTAGGAATTCGGAGCTGTCACCCTTCACCATGAAGCATCGACCATGCGTTGGCTTTCTCACCTCTTCATCATCAGAATCCGTTGACCAAACCTCAACGGCACCGTACTCACTGTCTTCCTTCATCACAAAAGCTGATTTGACTGTAGAAGCATCATCTTTCTTCAAATCTGCAATCTTCTTTGCGTAGTATGCTTCATCTTTCACCTGCTCCTTCTTCTCTGTCTGCTTTCGGAGCAAGCAGACTTTAATGAAGTGGTTCTTGCCTTTGCAGTAGTGGCAGTCATAACCTGAGTCACCAATCACCTTCTTCTCGTCATCAGTCTTTGGCTTTCTTTAAGTATCCTCCTTTGGCTTTTCAGAACTGAAACTTCCCTATCGACTTCTGTTCTTAAATTTGGAGAAGTTTTTCTTGAAGAATTTCTTTGGATTGGACACCATTAGAGCTTTGTCCTCCCTTGTCAGCTCTTCGTCGGAAAGATCAGATTTCGAGTCATCATCAGTAGCCTTCTTTCCCTTCGCAACAAGAGCAAGAGAACCCAGACTTGTGGTTGTTTTCACTCCGGAAGTGATCTCTTTCTCATGTGATTTGAGAATACCCATCACTTTCGCCAAGGTGTAAGTTTTGAACTGCTCGTGTGCCTTTATTGTAGAGACAATAGACTTCCATTCCGATCGAAGACCATCCAGAAATGTAACCTTTTGCTCAATGACTGTTCGGGCAATATTGTACTTCAGCAGTCTGCTAAGAAGATGATTGTAACGATTAAAGACTTGAATCAGAATTTTGTTTGGCCCTTGCTCAAAGGATCCAAATTCTGAAAGGAGAGTGGTTTGGACAGAATACTCAAGATCAACATCTCCTGAATATAACTCCTGTAATCTATCCCAGATCTCCTTCACAGTCTCACATGAACTGACCAGTCGAAGAGTATCGGATTGAAGAGCAAACCGAATGATTCTAAAAGCTTTGATGTTGCACATGAGTTTGTCTTTCTCATCTTGAGGAATGTTGGTGTGTACGACAAGAAGATCATTGTATTCTTTTAGGGTTTTGATAACCCTCCTTGTGCCAGTGTGAGCGAAAGTTTCAACTGTGATCGCCTGCCAGATTGTAGATCCATGTTCTTCAATACCAAGAACATAATCTTCAAAATGCAGTGCCCAGACCTCATAATCGTGAGTGAAAAGGATCGAGATTCTAGTAGTAGAACCAATGCTGCTGGACAAGTTGAAAGATTGAGTGTGTTGATCGTCGTGAGCCATGTGATCTTGTTAAAGTTTGAATCAGTTGTGTATATATATGAATCGAGAAAAAGTTTAAACAAAAGATTAGGGTCTGATATCCAAAATCGATTAAGACGATGAAGATAACCAGAGAGATCTATGAACAAAAACTTAAAAACTCGACAGAAGAGATATGTATGAAGCACACAATCTCCTGCTCTGATACCAATTGTTGAAACACAGAAGTAGGATCTAGATTCAATAATGCGGAATAAGAACAATAAACAAGAACACACAATATGTAGAACTGATGTCGAATGATTAATATGCAACTCAAGAACAATTTAGAGAGAACTATTCTATATGAGTGTCGTGATTATGATTTACAAAAGTTAACCCTAATTAGGGTACGTGCATGCCTTATATACTACAACTAAGTATGGAATGGACAGGCCACCCATAACTACATGCTAACAAAAAGGCTTGATTAATGCATGCGCAATTGACTCAATCTTATTAATGACTCAACATCATGAATGTTTAAACAGTAAAGATTCCAAAAAAAAAAAAAAAAAAAAAAACCTTATTGACATATCCAATATCCATAAACGCATCCAAGAGAAAATTTAAAACATTTATGCAATGAAATATCAAATAACATATACAACTTTAAGTACTATAAAATAAACATATCCTAAGACATGACTACAATTTTGATAAGCAACTATGATATGCTCACTGGAGGGAGTAAGATATTAAGGTGTTATTGGAGAAAGACTCAAAGACATAAACCTAAAGGATAAATGTAAACTTGTAAATTTAAATCAATAAAAAATTTATTTAAAAATATTAAATCTTTAATATTTAAATGTAATATATTATACGGGTTGGCGGTTAACCGTAAACCCACATATGAAACCTAACACGACCCATATAATAAACAGGTTGGCGGATTGGTAGGTTGGCAGATCAAAAAACTCATCACAAACACGTTTATTTTCGTGTCGTGTTTAGGGTCTAGAATTGTCACCCCAAGAAAAATGCTAACTTTTTGTTTATTTAAAAAAATAGTTTATGAAATTAGTTAATTTTGTGTTTTTTATAATTAATTGATTATTTGATGATCACATGTATCATACCTACATTACATTTCCTAAGTTATTTTGTGAAATAATCAAAATTACGCAAAAATACACCTAAAGTTATTAGAGTTAAAAATATAAATTTTTTCAACATCATGAACAAATCAAAATTCAAAATGCAAATTTAAACCCCACTTCACAGAAATAACTTATTGTTAATCAAGTACTTCAATGTTTAGCAACAACTTACACGAAAGATATGGTACTTGCATTAATAATAACATTAAATCAAACAATTTACCTCCAAAAGACGAAAACAATACCATATTTGTGTAAGCAAATTACATTCAATATTAAGAAAACCTAAACAATAGTGTATTATATATACACAAATAAAATAATTTACCAATAAAACAATCAATTTCTAGGTTGTAGAAAAAAAAAATATGCAACTTAAAGCACAATGCACAACTCCTAAACGACACCGTCTACTATTTTACAAAATGAAATAACCTCTCGATACCACCCACAAGCATTACAACTAATAACGTCTTCTTCATCTTCAAATTTTCTTTTTCTAATACTCAAATTGTTGTTTCTATCTTGACATTTGCACCCGACTTCATTTAATGAAATCGAATTATTTATCCACATTTCTCGTACGACTGCTTTAATTTTAGCTCGACACTCGCGTATTTTTAAATAATTGGATCTCGATACCTTCATCGAGTTTAAGATATTCAAGCCCTGTTGACTTGATTGACCGCCTCTAGAGAGTAGAATCATACCGTAAACATATGTAGCCTCAACATGTCCTTTCTCTGTTGCCCTTTTCAAGTACTCGAGCCCTGTTTCTATCCTTGCTAGACTAAAGAATTCTATCTGTGAAATCCACATGTTAAAAACGTATTTAGCATTTTAAATTAAAAGTTAATCTTTTGTAATGGCCACCAACTATTGTAATGTTGTTTGAGTCTTGATCATTTAATTTAATTTTAATTGTACTCAACAGGTCATTAAACATCTGATTGTTCAATTCGTAATCATTTGTGACGTCTTACATGTCCATGTGGTGTTGACACTTGACATGACATTCACATGGACTTTTTGTTTAATTTTAAATTTATTATTATTAATTTAGCATATAAATCATTCATATTCAAATTTTATTATATTAGAACTTAAATAATCTTCGGCTTCATTTTGATTAAAACATAAAAACCATCTTGAGGTCAAAAGCAAGAATGAAATTAAAAACAAAAAAAATAAAAATCGTATCCAGTAGTTGATCAAGAATAAAATTCCACTCGGGTTCATACTATAATAAATAATTATAGATATACAAAAAATATATAAATTTAGGGGTGGGACCACTGTCAAGTGGTGTCCATACAACCCCTTGGATGTAAGCAGTATCATGTCAACCTCATGTCAACATAACTGAACAAAGATTGTCAACATGATGTCACATAGATGCCACGTAGGATTTAATTTACCAGATTAAGATTTTGATCCCAATTTGTATAATTAAAAACACATTAGATGTTTAATGACACATTAAGTGCAATTACATAATTATGGAATTAAAGAACATTTTGATAGTTGGTAAAGATATGATAATTGTACGTACCATTCCTTGTCTAAACATTGCCTCAGGGTTTCCTTTATCGACGCAACGATTTAGGAATGAAAGCAGTGCATCACTTGGAGGAAACCAATGAATTACTGGAAACTTGTCGATTGAGACATGTTGAAAGATGGATTCGTCTTCTGCTGCTCCGAGAAAATCCCTACAACTAAAAAACGAAAAAAGAAAAATCTATCAATCACATCACCATTTTCTTTATTAAGAAAAAAATAAAACAATTATTTTCTAGAACGATTTTGCACATGGTTGGGTAGGTCCAAGAACAAAAGTGAATTCCCATTTGCTAACTAAGGTATGATGATTTACATACAGTTGAATAGGAAATCGACTTTTTTTGTTCAATTGCATGTCATGCATCCATCGATGGGCCCACAAGGACACAAAAATAATGAAAGAAAGAAGGAAAGGAATTGTATTGGGTAACATTAACACATTATTGATTGCCCCACAACAATAGGATAGTTGGATGGCATACATATCCAAAAAATAATTATGCATTCCAAAGTTAATTACCTTTTTCAAATCCCAAAACCAAATGCATCAATCTCATCTTTCTTTATAGTGGTATTCACATGATATTTTCTATACAATAACTTTAACATACCAAACGTTTTTATTTCTTTTAGTGAGCTACGATTACAAAATTGCATGTACCATTGCCTCATTAGTGTTTTTTTTATCTCTTTCGCAACAATGAACACATGATTTATGATAAATATAAGGTAAAAAAACTCAATGAAATTTTGATTGAAGTCATCTATATGCCTATTTAACTATGATAATATATTATAGTTAGGGAAATAAACCTATTTGATGAAAAAAAATACTGGTTTTTACAAGCTACTCTCACACATAACATAAGAAACAGCAACATATTTTTGTTGGATTGATTCCCATTTTACTTATTTTAAAAGATAATAAACACAATTTAGACTTCTTCACTATATGAAGAAATGTATGATTGCCCAAAACGAAAAGATTGAAGTTCTTTATGCTAAAAAGGTAAATTGCCTGGAATTCATCAAAGTATAGATATATTCCGCAATTAGGAAAACAAGACTTCTTGCTCAAATTTTCCATATTGGTAATGATAATGATCTCAAATTAAATTCTTCATCTCATACAAAATGGAAATAAAAGTAAAAGAAGCAAATAAAACGATATTTGCCCAAAATACAAGAGAACGTTTCTAAATACCTTACGTAACCTCAAGGACAAGCAATTAATAGCTCGACATTCTACATTCATGATGCGTGTACTAATTAACAAATTACATTTATCAAGTTAATGAACGAGAAACATAAATGTCAATTTGTTAAGTAAAAGGAGATTTTTACGATTAATACTACAACAGAGTATATGAAATAAGGAAAATTTTGTGAATTGTGATGATGGAAACTTACCATAATTTAGCATTGAAGAGATCTGTGAAGGAAGAGGACGCAACTCGAGCAAGTACATCAATCAACAAATCGCCGGGAAGAGATCCGACCACAGGCCGCCGCTGCGACCGTCGTCGTTTCCTTGATTTACGTTTTCCGTTGATACCGACCGCGTTTATCCTCCTTCTCCTCCTTCCGATCGATGATGATCTGCAATTTGTCTCTCTCCTCGCCATCAAAATCAATTCACAAGAACGCCAAATACTCGATCAATTAAAAAACACCGCGGAATTTACAAACTGGGAGTCCGATGTCCTTCTTAAATATACGTGTCTGTGTATAATTCCAACAAATTGCAATTAAGGATGATCAATAACCATAAATTAACTGTTTTGATACAGAAGTTAAGGATCGCTAGAATGGTAATTGATGATTGTAGTGGATTTAGGATCCAAATTTGCCAAGTTCGATTTGGTATGTGTGTAGGGAGATACAGAGATGGTATCGTATGAATGGATGGCAGACTTTGGTTGAATAAGAAGCATGTTTCCACCGCTAAAATGACCAATAAAACGGTGACGTCTTATGATGGTCCCTTCGCTTATTGGCAGGTAATTTGTTATTCTTTAAAGCCCAAGGACTAGTGGGCCTAAGTAACGAATAAAGAGGCGATGTACAAAATCTCAGTCTTATTTGTTAAAACGTCACATAGTTACAAAAATGTGAAAAGATAACAAGCAATTGTTAATTTGACTTCATTTATATGAATTTGGTCAGAGTTGTATTATTCACTCCATTCAGATATAAATTAAAAAGATGTAAAGTATTAAAAAGATGATAAAAAAATTAGCTTCTTACGTTGTGAAATTGAAATATATACAACAAATACTTAGATAGTGTTTGTTTTTGAATATGTAAAATGTCTTCTGTTTTGTTCATTTTTTTTAATCATTCGTTCTAGCATGAATTTTAGTTAAAAGAAATATTACGCGTATGGATATGGGTATGGGGTGGGGTAGGATTGATGTCCCTACCTCTACGCTACCCCACCAACACCCTCCCTGACCCCATCCCACTTCCACCTCACCCATCCACCCTCATCTCACTCCACCCTACCACACTCACCAACCTAAACCCTACACACCTCTACCCCTACCCAAAACCCCACCTACTACACCCCTGTCCATCGAACGTACCGATCCTACCCACCACCTTACCCATCCTACCTACACCATCCCACCCTACCCCTAACCCTACCCACCTCAACCAACAACCTACTCCACCCCACCCACCCACCTACCCTTACACCCGCACCCATGTTTTGTAATTTGCAGTGGGGTGGATATTTTATACAATTGAAACCAAAGCCTGTGGTCAAAGTTATAATCGATGCTTCCTGGTGAGGTTTTTCGATGTTTTTTTTAAGGCTAACTATAAGCAATTTGGTAAGATATAATTCAATACATATATATATATATATATATATATATATATATATATATATATATATATATATATATATATATATATATATATATATATATATATATATCATTTACTTATACGTAAATGAGGAAGGTTAGAAACCCTTCAAATTGTTCTTCGTTTCTCCTCTCGTTTTCCTCCAATGAGAACGGACTACTCATCTTTTGTTTCCGATTCACCTGCTTATGCTTTCATCATGCCATCGACACTTACCGACCTGTCTGGTTCATCAACAACGGCTGAGTCATGTCCTCTAATTTTACACGCGTCTTGATGCTGCTTACCCCTCCTTTTAAAGCGGCTGGAGGGTTGAAATCGCCCCGATATTTTGGGTTCTTTTGTTCCTTTTCCTATTTCTACAACAAGATTCGTTTTCCTTCTTATCCTTTTCTTCCATTCATACACCAAAACGCTGAAGAAAAACTCATTTGAAGCCTTAAAAATATGAAATCGTCACTCGCAAGTTCAACGCCTTTCCTTAAACCAACGGTAAGCTTATTGATCAAAATTAGATAGGGTTTGCAATTTCGGAATGCTAGGGTTCAGTGACACTATTTTGCAGAAAATTGGTGGGATTTTCCGGACCTGTTTTTTAAATCACAAAATCAGATGTGTGTTGATTCATCTTCTTAATATGTTTGTTCGAATTTTGGCTCTCATATTGAGTGCTAAACTTTTAACCCATACACATTAGCGCTGTGATTTTTCGTACTTCTAAATTGGATTCTTTGGTGACAATCTGTTCTAATTGTAATAATTTAGGAGACAACATAAACGTGTTTGATTTTTGTTGTTACTGTTCCTTAAATCGAGCCAAATCTTGATTTTATTGTGGTTGGTAGCTTTACAGAAACATACTTAAATTAATATAGTTTATTACATCTCATACATTTAAATAGCTTTGATTTCTAAGATATTTCTTTCTTGGTTTATATTTAGTCTTTTGATGTTTGATAGCTAAAAAGTGCATTGAACTCATGAGTCTTCTAATTGCAACACCCATTTTCTTATTTGTTGCGTTTGTGGTGTCCGTAAACTACTATTTTTGGTAAAATTTTAAATGAGTTTGATTCTTTTACAGGGATGGAGAGTGTTAGTTCTATATGCCCAAAGATGATCATAAAATGATATTACTAATAATACATGATCCTATAGGGTCACACCAACAACAAGTTTGACACCAATTGATCATTTAGAATGTTAAATTTGATTTAACATCAAATGATACTAAACTTGCAATTTAATCTTGTTGGTTATTATTATTTGAGGTAAATAATAATAACTACAAAATTAAAGGTTGATTAATAATTCATATGTGATGAATTAATTAAGTATAACAATTAAATTGTTTAAATTGTTAATCGATTTAATTGATTTATAAGTAAGCCTTTTATTTAATTTAATTGGTAAATTAAATAATATATATATATATATATATTGTTATATATATATATATATATATATATATATATATATATATATATATATATATATATATATATATATAAGTATATATATAATTATACAATTAAGATTGTATATTTAGATGGTTTATTTATGTATATGATTATGGGTTAAATGTTATCCCATTTAAGAAATAAGAAGATGTATTATTTATAAGCTTTTATTATCTAAGTTTTATAAATAATAACAACCCACTAGCACTTCATTTGTCATCATAAAATCAGCCATATTGGAAGGAAAAGAATGCATTAAGAACTTAAAAAGAAAAGGAAGATGCTTTGTGTCTTCTAGCTTTTGATTATAGAAATCAAATGGGACTTTCTTTTAAGCTAGTTGCATGTGCTTTTCTTTTCCTTTGTATGATATATGTTGGCCACGATTTTGAGGGTGTTTGTACATCATTCTTGCTTCAAGAAATCAGCCAAAAACTCTCCTTAAGTTCTTAGAAAAAATTGGTTTTTGGTTTCATAAGAAAAGGAGTCATATCTTGCAAATTGTGGAACTAGCATTCAAGGGTGTTCAAGCTTGTGGTGGATCAACTATAGAGGGATTCTAATTTGATTCCTAGCTATCAAAATCATCCAAACCAAACCCAAGAACAAAGGTTATGATCTTGAACTTAAACTATGTTTGTTCTTCATATTATCTCTACATGCATGTAGCATGATCCTCTTGAAAATGGAATTTGTGTTCATGATTTTATGCTTCCGTTGCAAACTCTTGTTTTTGAAACTAATTACATGAACCATGATTTCCAACAATTGGTATCAGAGCCATGGCTATATTGCATGTTTAGATAAAAAGTTTATTTGGATAAACTTGGTTTTTGGAAGCCATGAATGTTCATCTTCTTGAATGAAAGTTTCATGCATGGCTTCTTTGGCAACATGAATATATATCATCTATGATTTTATGTAACCAACTATATTTTATGTATGCATGCATTTGGTTACATAGATGTTGCCTTAGAAAAACAAAGTGTTGATTTTCTTATGATTTTATGTGATAAAATGGTGCATAAACAAGCCAAGGACCATGTGTTGCATGTTTTGTGTTTAAATTCGATATGGTTGTAATCTATTCTTTTATTCAAATGGTTTGTAATAAAAATTAGTTATTTCCTTCTTATATTCATTTTTAAGTATTAGAATAGTTGTATTTTATATCTTTCACAAAATGTAACAAGAGAAGGAGATAAAGACATAAGAAGATTGCACCCAACAGCAACGATTTTTCCTGCATTCCTGCTGCCAATTTCGAATCTGTTTGGGGGCTCAAAAAAAATTCTTAACCTCATTCCATGGTGCCAAGAAAGGGTGGTTCAAGTCTTATTTGATGATACAAGAAGATTGGCAAAGTTGTAGCTAAATCGGAGATCATTTGGTTGAGTTTTTGTCACCCTTTTGTCCCTAGGTTTGGACTTGATATTTCATGTGTGGCTCACATGAAATATCAAACTAGTTGGCTTGTGTTTATGCACCCATGCATGCTTGTGATGTTTGAATGTTTTATTATGTTATGTTGTGGATGAAAATAAGATTTTGCATGCTAGACAACCTAGATAATTAAACATAATCATCAAGGAGTTTGTATTTTTCAAAAGTTGACATTTAAAACATAAGATGTGATAAAATTGGTTTTATTAAAATGGGTTTTGTTATAAAACCTATTAAGTCAAGTTTTGAAAATGATTGAAACAAGAAATAAAATGGAGATTTTATGAACTCTTACAAACTCCAACCCTAAGTAATAATGGTAATTATTTAGGATAATAAATTGGTTCTAATATATGTGATCAAACTCAAACTTAATATTGGATATTAATTGTAATCTTGACCACAAACAAAGAATCAATAAAATGGAGATTTTATGATTTAGGAACCAATTAACAAAATAAGATTTAATGGTACCATGTTCATTGGATGCATGCAATCTACATGATACCATATGTTTTTCAAAATTAGAATTGTAAAACATTCAAATCCCTTATGAAATACGAATCAATGCCGTCCCTCTTAAAGACACTCATGTGTCACTTGTATTTCCTTGTGGGATAAAGGATACCTAACCACTTGGAGTCTTCTTGTGATACAAGAAGTAGTTTTGCAATATTGATGGGATAAAGGACACCTAACCATCAATAGTTGACAAAACTACACGTCCGTTTAAGTAGGATGATTCGTTTGGAAATCTCTTGTGATAAAGGTCACCTAAGCATTAGAAATCCAAGGCATAGATGGGATCAAACATGCCAAACTTATAAATGTTATAATGGGATCCCATAACTCTAGAAATTATATTTGGATATAATTGGTAAACTGTTACCTACCTTGTTGATTCGAATAGGCGTGATAAAGGATACCTAACCACTTATTCGTGATACAACTTGGATTCTAGACCTTAATTAATTAAAGTTTATGAAAAAAGAAAGGGTATTAATTATTAAGGACTTAATATCATAATTTACTAAATAGAACCTTGTTAAAATTTTGTAGATGGCACCAAACAACACACACTCGGCTCCTAACAAAACCTCACTACGGTCTCTCCTTGAAGGAGAAAAACTTAACCATACAAACTTCTTGGATTGGCACCGTAGTGTGAGAATTGTTCTCAAACAAGAAAAGAAAGAATATGTTCTCAATGAACCACTTCCAGAAGAGCCCCCTGCCATTCCTAAGCCCGCACACGATGCATGGCTTAAAAAGATGGATGATTCCATCGATGCATCATGCCACATGTTAGCAACCATGATTCCTGACCTTCAGAAGGATTTGGAGAATCATTCAGCCTATGACATGATTCATCAACTAAAGGAAATGTTCCAACAACTTGCAAGAACGGAAAGGTTCGAAACTGTTCGGGCTTTCCATGCTTGCAAGATGGAGTATGGGCAGTCGGTAAGCTCTTATGTGCTCAAAATGAAGAGTCACATTGATCATTTGGCACGTCTTGGAGTTGTGATGCCCGAAGATCTAGCAACGGATATGATCCTTAACTCCTTGACAAAGTCCTTTGATCCTTTTGTCATGAATTTTAACATGAATGGTTTCAACAAGACTATCCCGGAATTACATGGGATGCTAATTACCGCGGAAAAGAATCTGCCTAAGAAAACCACTCAAGTTCTCATGATCAAGGAAGGTGGCACAAAGAGAACTAGACCAGAACACCCCACCAACTCCAAGGGCAAGGGGAAAGCAAAAGCTTTCAAAGGTAAGGGCAAGAAAGTTGTCCAACCTTCCCATCCGCCCAAGAAGAAGGCAAAGGTTGCCAAAGAAGACACATGTTTTGAATGTGGCAAAGCTAGGCATTGGAAGAGAAATTGCCCTACTTATCTTGCGGAGTTGAAGAAAAAGAAGGCCGGTGAAGGCACTTCAGGTATCTATGTGATAGACCTAGAACTTTATAATTTATCTCCTAACACATGGGTATTTGATACTGGTTGTGGAACTCACATATGTAATATGTTGCAGGGGTTCAAAAGGAGTAGGCAACTGAAGGCAAATGAAGTAGTACTTCGGGTTGGAAACAATGCAAGGGTTGTGGTGGATTCAATTGGAAGTTTTAATTTATTACTACCTAATGGCTTGTGTGTGACATTGTTGAATGTTTACTATGTTCCTAGCTTGACTAGGAATATTATTTCGGTTGCTAAATTAAGACAATGTGGATTTGATCTTTCCTTTAATAATGATGATATTTTTGTTTACAAAAATAATGTATTCTATTTTGAGGCTAGGCCTTTAAATGGAATTTATGAAGTAAACCTTGATGAAAAGACTAACAATGGCTCTTTATACCACACTTTCACCAAGAAACCCAAATTTGATTTGAGTCAAACCTATCTATGGCATTGTCGCCTTGGGCATATAAACAAGAATCGCATATCCCAACTTCAAAAGAGTGGACTTTTGAAGGCAAATGAGAATGACTCATTTGATATATGTGAATCTTGTTTACATGGCAAGATGACTAAAGCTCCTTTCTCCGGAACCAATGAGAGAGCAAAGGACTTGTTAGGAATCATACATACGGATGTATGTGGTCCTTTCAAGCCAATGACTAGATATGGTGAAAGATATTTCATCACCTTCACTGACGACTTTAGTCGTTTTGGATATGTTTATTTGATTAAACATAAACATGAGGCGTTTGAAATGTTCAAAACGTTTCAAAGTGAAGTGGAAAATCAACTCAACAAAACAATTAAAGTTCTTCGTTCTGATAGAGGAGGTGAGTACTTAAGTACAAACTTTATGGATCATTGTAAGACTTGTGGAATTGTTTCACAACTTACTCCACCTGGAACACCACAACATAATGGTGTGTCTGAGAGGCAGAACCGAACACTATTGGATATGGTTCGATCCATGATGAGTAGAAGTACTCTACCTTTATCTTTTTGGGGTTATGCTTTACAAACAGCTGCTCGTCTCCTAAACATGGCACCTACTAAGAAGGTAGATAAAACGCCTTATGAGATATGGCATGGAAGGGTTCCATCTTTATCCTATCTCAAGGTATGGGGTTGTGAAGCTTATGTTAGACAAGAAGCTTCAAACAAATTAGAACCCCGTTCAACTAAATGTATCTTTGTAGGGTATCCGAAAGATTGTCTTGGATACTATTTCTACAATCCCATCGAGAATAAGATATTTATTTCTCGAAAAGCTGAATTCCTAGAAAACAAGTTTCTGACGGAAGAGGCTAGTGGGAGGTTTGTGGAACTTGAGGAACTTCAGGAACCACAACCTGATACACAAGAAGTTGAATCTAGCATTCAACAAGAAATTGTTGAACCTGAACAAACGGTTGATCAGGAACAAATTGTAACACAAGGTGTTCGCAAATCTGGTAGGGTTCGAATTGAACCAGAAAGGTATGGTTACCTTTTGATGGAAGAGGAATGTTATACGATAGATTCTGATGAACCCGTCAACTATCAGAGTGCAATATCAGATCCTGAATCTAATAAATGGCTTGAGGCCATGAACACTGAGATGCAATCCATGCACGATAATCAAGTTTGGAACTTGGTTAATCTTCCCACCAATTGTAAGACTGTTGGGAACAAATGGGTTTTCAAGAAGAAAATCGACGTGGATGGAAATGTTCACACTTTTAAGGCTAGACTTGTCGCTAAAGGATACTCACAGACTCATGGTATTGACTATGATGAGACCTTTTCTCCAGTGGCAATGATCAAGTCGATTAGGATACTTTTTGCCATAGCCGCATACTATGATTATGAGATATGGCAAATGGATGTCAAGACCGCTTTCCTTAATGGATACTTATTGGAAGATGTCTATATAGATCAACCTGAAGGTTTTGTCGATCCCAAGCATCCAAACAAAGTGTGCAAGCTTAAAAGATCTATCTATGGATTAAAGCAAGCGTCTCGAACATGGAACATCCGTTTTGATGAAAAGATTACGAGTTTTGGATTCATCAAAAATGAGGATGACTCCTGTGTTTACAAGAAAGCTAGTGGGAGCATTGTCATAATCCTAGTATTGTATGTAGATGACATACTTTTATTTGGAAATGACATCCCAACCTTAAAAGGTGTCAAAGCGTTCCTTGAGAGTTGTTTCTCAATGAAGGATCTAGGGGAAGCTGCTTATGTATTGGGCATAAAGATCTATAGAGATAGATCTAAGAGACTTATTGGTCTTAGCCAAAGTGTATATATTGATAAAATCTTGAAAAGGTTCAAGATGCAAGACTCCAAAAGAGGATTCTTGCCAATGCCTCATGGCACCATCCTAAGCAAGTCTCAGTGCCCAAACTCTAGGACTGAACTTGAAAGGATGAAACATGTCCCATATGCTTCGGCAATTGGGTCCATCATGTATGCCATGTTATGCACTAGGCCCGACGTCTCATGTGCCTTAAGTATGACTAGTAGGTATCAACAGAACCCAGGTGAAGCCCACTGGACTGCTGTAAAGAACATTCTTAAGTACTTGAGAAGAACTAAATATATGTTCTTAGTTTACGGCGGTTTGGAAGAAAGCTTAAAGGTAAAGGGTTACACTGACGCAAGCTTCCAAACAGATAGGGATGATTCGAAATCTCAATCTGGGTATGTCTTTATTTTAAATGGAGGAGCCGTGTCTTGGAAGAGTTCCAAACAAGAAGTGATTGCACAATCCACTACAGAATCAGAATATGTTGCTGCTTCAGAAGCTGTCTGGATGAGAAAGTTCATAGAAGATTTAGGGGTTGTTCCTTCCATTCGGGACCCTATAGAAATCTTCTGTGACAATCTAGGTGCTATAGCTCAAGCAAAGGAACCTAGATTGCATCAAAAAACCAAACACATTCACCGAAGGTATAACTACATTAGACATGAAGTTAAGAATGGTGAAATAAGTATTCACAAGGTTCATACAGATCAAAATTTGGCAGACCCATTCACGAAACCTTTACCCCAAACTAAGCATGAAAGTCATGCTAAGGGTATAGGACTCCGTTTTTCTAATGAATGGATTTGATTTGTGTTTAATGTTTTATGAATATGGACTTATGTAAACGACAAGAATTATGTAATATATGTGACGTGATGTTTCATTCATAATTATTGTGTTTTATTAGCATGTTTAATCCTTGAATAATTTAGTTATTCTAAACGTCCATAGTCGATCATAGTTGTGGGAGCAATTATGAAGTAAGACTAATATGAATTGGATTGGTTGACTTTTATGGGTAAAAGTAGCAAAAGGTTGCAACCAAATTCATAGGTACTTGTCAGTGAACAAGTATTGGACTTGACCCGTTTCAAGATCACTCCATGGATCATCATCATAAGTGATTCTTGAATAAAGGTATTATCATTGTATCCTTTGACCTGAGATACATATTTAGGACTCAAGTGTAGAGTGTACTATGCTTTGATATGGTTTACTGTTGTTCTTGAAATACAGACAACCATAAAGGCCATACTCATGCATAGTACTAACTATATGAGGGGCGTATGTAGTCAAGACGGGATTTGTTCCTCTTATGTGTTGAGAGTTAGACATCTAAGGCGCCTGTTTGAAAGTTGAACATAAAATGAGAATGATTAAGATCCATGTCTCATGTTCAACATGATGTCTGTGACAAAGGGATAATTGATAGATAACCTTATACATCAATTAGAGCCTCGTGTTTTCTGAAGAATTGAATGTTGTTGAATGGCACAATGTCATGTGTTATTGGGGGCAGTGAAATGTTGCTAGACGTTTACCACTGTCGATATCATTCTATGATACAACCTTGTGCAAGTGGGAGATTGTTAGTTCTATATGCCTAAGGATGATCATAAAATGATATTACTAATAATACATGATCCTATAGGGTCACACCAACAACAAGTTTGACACCAATTGATCATTTAGAATGTTAAATTTGATTTAACATCAAATGATACTAAACTTGCAATTTAATCTTGTAGGTTATTATTATTTGAGGTAAATAATAATAACTACAAAATTAAAGGTTGATTAATAATTCATATGTGATGAATTAATTAAGTATAACAATTAAATTGTTTAAATTGTTAAACGATTTAATTGATTTATAAGTAAGCCTTTTATTTAATTTAATTGGTAAATTAAATAAAATATATATATATATATATTGTTATATATATATATATATATATATATATATATACATATATATATATATATATATATATATATATATATATATATATATATATATATATATATAAGTATATATATAATTATACAATTAAGATTGTATATTTAGATGGTTTATTTATGTATATGATTATGGGTTAAATGTTATCCCATTTAAGAAAGAAGAAGATGTATTATTTATAAGCTTTTATTATCTAAGTTTTATAAATAATAACAACCCACTAGCACTTCATTTGTCATCATAAAATCAGCCATATTGGAAGGAAAAGAATGCATTAAGAACTTAAAAGAAAAGGAAGATGCGTTGTGTCTTCTAGCTTTTGATTATAGAAATCAAATGGGACTTTCTTTTAAGCTAGTTGCATGTGCTTTTCTTTTCCTTTGTGTGATATATGTTGGCCACGATTTTAAGGGTGTTTGTACATCATTCTTGCTTCAAGAAATCAGCCAAAAACTCTCCTTAAGTTCTTAGAAAAAATTGGTTTTTGGTTTCATAAGAAAAGGAGTCATATCTTGCAAATTGTGGAACTAGCATTCAAGGGTGTTCAAGCTTGTGGTGGATCAACTATAGAGGGATTCTAATTTGATTCCTAGCTATCAAAATCATCCAAACCAAACCCAAGAACAAAGGTTATGATCTTGAACTTAAACTATGTTTGTTCTTCATATTATCTCTACATGCATGTAGCATGATCCTCTTGAAAATGGAATTTGTGTTCATGATTTTATGCTTCCGTTGCAAACTCTTGTTTTTGAAACTTGCCACATGAACCATGATTTCCAACAATTGTTAGTTCTATATGCCCAAGGATGATCATAAAATGATATTACTAATAATACATGATCCTATAGGGTCACACCAACAACAAGTTTTACACCAATTGATCATTTAGAACGTTAAATTTGATTTAATATCAAATGATACTAAACTTGCAATTTAATCTTGTAGGTTATTATTATTTGAGGTAAATAATAATAACTACAAAATTAAAGGTTGATTAGTAATTCATATGTGATGAATTAATTAAGTAACAATTAAATTGTTTAAATTGTTAAACGATTTAATTGATTTATAAGTAAGCCTTTTATTTAATTTAATTAGTAAATTAAATAAAAAAATATATATATTGTTATATATATATATATATATATATATATATATATATATATATATATATATATATATATATATATATATATATATATATATATATATATATATGTATATATATATAATTATACAATTAAGATTGTATATTTAGATGGTTTATTTATATATTTGATTATGGGTTAAATGTTATTCCATTAAAGAAATGAGAAGATGTATTATTTATAAGCTGATAATTATCTAAGTTTTATAAATAATAACAACCCACTAGCACTTCATTAGTCATCATATAACTAGCCATATTTGAATAAAAAGAATGCATTAAGAACTTAAAAGAAAAAGAAGATGCCTTGTGTCTTCTAGCTTTTGATTATAGAAATCAAATGGATAATGTGTTGTTATGCTGTGAATGGAAGAAGTTTGGTCTCCGCTTGTTTTGGTTGACTGGCTACGAGGGAAAAGTTGGAAGTCGGTTACAAAAGACTCTGGGGTTTGATAAATGTGTACATTAAGATTGATAATGGTCATTATATCAATGGTGGTTGTAGGAACATCATCGATCCAAGGTATGTTAAACATAGTAATTGATCAAATTAAGGACTTTATGATTTTTTTTGAATGTGGACAATTTTTATCCGGGTATCTAAATTGGTTATTAACTATTTTCATCCATAGCAAAGGATTTATTAATATATCTCTTATGGGGTTGGATACAGTAAGAAGCTTCAAATGGAAACGTAAATGTACTTCTCCAACCTATCTGGCAAGTATCCTACTTTGCGGTTATTGTTGAGGTATGTCCAGACCTATTTCTTTGGATTTAGTCCATATCATAGTATCGTGTGGTCATGAATAGTTTTTTTATTGAATAATAACATGTTTTTTAGAACAACAACAAATTCAATAAACACAGCCAAATGGACTGGCACAAAGATCCAAGGTTCGGATAGGATACAAAAACAAAAAACAGAAATAGACATAGCTAATAGGAAAACATGACCTCCAAAGAGAAACACACCAATAACAACAACAAAGTTTGAACGCATCCTCCGAAAAGGTAATGAACTTTGAGCCTCTCCAGGCCAACCAGGCAGTGAACTTTAAAACCGAAAAACCTAGGTATACCAAAATAGCAACGAACCATGAGGGAGCTCCATTAAGGCAATGAACTAGAAACGTCATTTTATTCGAGGTTAGAGGATTGTGAAGCAAATCCTCATTTGAACAGAATGAAGCTAAAACAAAACTCCACAGGGATAAATTGAGCTGGGGTAAATATGTCTGACAATTTAAAAGTTACCATGTGCGTAGGGCTAGAACTGTAATTATGCTTCTATTGGAAAACTCAAGTCAGCAACAGATTTCATGGAAGCAGAAAGAATGAGCATGACTGCCAAGAAAACCAAATGGATATGATTTTAACTTTTGAGAGAAACCAGAGTAGGTATGGACAAAACACTATTATATCCAATGTGTAGGATGCTGTAATTCACCAATAAAGCATTTTTCTAGCATTTACCCCTAAAATTTATTTATTTTAATGATATGGATTAAGCTTAGGTACTTGTTAAGAGGCACATGTTTATAATTGGTGTTGTCAAGTTAACTGCTCCGGATTACAAATTCTTCATATTATCGTATGTTTTCTTATCAATTCATTGTATTTTCTTAAATCAACAAATTCTTCATATTATCTGGATTACAAACAACCTTGTAGTTTAAGTTCATTTCTGATCAAAGCATTGTACTTTAACAAACCTACCGAATTATAACATTGTACTTTCTCTTCCCTTCTTGGCAAGACATTAAGATTCCGTTTTACAATAATCTTGGGCCGTGCTTAGCACAGCCCTAAAAACTTCCTAGTATATATATATATATATATATATATATATATATATATATATATATATATATATATATATATATATATATATATATATATATATATATATATATATATATATATATATATATATATATATATATACCCAGTTTGTTTCTTTCTTTCCCTTATCTTCTTTATGTTCTTTTCTTTTACCTTATTTTATCTTGTTTATTATTTTCCTAAACCTAGCATGCGAGGGAGGAGCTTAAGGCCTGTGTTGGGATAGAAAAGAAGGTCTCGTATGGCTTGCATCAACGACCCCCAACACGTTATAAAGAACACCAAAGATATGTATGTTTAAACATTCATATATGGTCCCGTTTTCTATCAAGGTTTGGAAAAAAAAAGAGAGAGACAGATTCATTTATATTTGTCGGGTTCTTGGCAGAAAAGAGGAACATATCAAGCCTGGCAGCATGTGTGCCGGAAAGAGAAGAGGGTATAGGATCGATCTTATATCTTTATAGACAAAAAAGAGAAGGGGGTATACTTTGCTTACCTGGTTGTGCCCATATCACATCCCAAACCCTTCTTCTTAAACCCTTCGATCCAGGGCCGGCCGAGAGATTTTGAAGGCCCTGTGCAATTTAATAAATGTAGGCCTCTAAACTTTTAAATTCTACAAAATACAAAATATCATAGTCAAATTTCTAAAATGTAAACAGTCGATTGTAAACACTAAAGATTATGAGAAATTATAACTTACACAGTTAGACCTCTGTTTCTGTTGTCTATTTGTCCTCTTATTTCTGATTTCAATTTCAAAGTCACAATTCTGAAATATAAACAGAAGATAAAAATATTAGAAACTTAAATTCTGAATTCTGAAAATCAGAAATTAATCAATTATACCTTAGTATTCTTAATGTTATACCTTTGTTTCTATTATGATTTTCGGGGCACCAAAAAGGGAGGAACGGAGGAACTGAGGAAGGTAAACAGCAAGTCAAAGAAGGAAGTTTCTGATTATCGGGACTAAAATACCGATTCCAGTTTGATAATCTGATCTAGCGAAGAGCCGGTGATGAAGAATAGAAACTAAAATACTTATTGATAATCTGATTTTGATGTTCCACCTTGCAATGTTTTTGCTTTTTGAGAACTAGAAGATAGAATCCGATTTTAATTTTCGATTTTGAACAAAGAAAGAAGATACGAAATTTAGAATTTAGAAGATGATGTTGCAATAATGCAATGTTTCTACCGAGTACCTATTTCTAAATTCTGAATCTGATTTTGAATGCCCTTGCGCTCTAATGAAGTCGTTGCTGCAATCATAATTGTATGTGTTTCGGTAAACAGCGAGATGAAGCTAAATCGTTTGAATTTTCCTTTTCCTTCTCGATTTCGATGTTCCCGCTGTTTCTTTTCTTTGCTGCCGAATTAACGTATGCGTAAAAGTTTTTTGACTGCATTCTGTATTCCTTAACGGCTTAACCTAGCCCCATCTACAACTTAAAAAAATTGGGCCCTTAGAAATTAATGGGCCCTGTTCAGTGGAACATTTTGAACACCCCTATGGCCGGGCCTGCTTCGATCGTTGGACAAAAGCTTTGTCAGTCTCTCTTCCTCTATGCACGTTCAAAGAGGCCGACGTCTGGTATATATAATTGGGTTGAGGGGTAAATATGTCAATATAATGGATAAATCTCTTACGAGGGTTATCTCTTTCTTCCCAAATCCCTTTTGGGAGGAAAGTTTGGAGGGATAAACATCGTCATATGATCCGGTCCGTTTCTTTCCAAATCATTCCCATAAATACTGGGGATCATATGACAGAAGTTTACAATTCGACATGTTCTTCTCTATTTAAATGTCTTTTTTAGATTTTATTAATTTGACTTTGAACTAGGGAAGTTTACGATATTAGATATTAACAACCAAACAAAATTTTGTTAGAGCCTAGAGGTATTCTTGTCAAATTTGGCATAAACAACACCGGATTCATAAGTTGGACGTTCTTTTTGCTTTTTGATGATTTATAACTTGATACCGTTTTCAAGATCTTTTGCATACTTAGATTTTAGGGAATGACTTTTAGTTGGATACTTCATGAAAAAGTATATATGGCACGGGGGCTGCAAATACCCATATTACCCGTGCAATAGTTTGATGCTACGCATTTACGATTGATGAAAATAGTGAAACTTTTTTCTTTTTATTGATTTTGAGGTGCATTTATAAAAGAAAGAGAACATAAGAAAAGGCTGGCAGTTCTAGAGGATTGTTGTTCCAAAATAAATTAATTACTGTTAGTTTTTAACAAATTGCTCTTAAATACAATAATTCCTTTATAAGTTGTATATTTTTTGTACTTTTCTTTATCCGTTTAATCATTATTACATATTAACGACATTAATAATGTTACAAAAGTTTTTCTATTCATATCAAATACAGTTTTAGATGTTCGATAATAATATTCGTTTCATTAAAGTATAATCTGATCAAACTTAACATAAGTGATAATATTCTAAAATCTAAATACACATGAAGATGTTATACCCCTTAGGGCTTCTCGTAAGCTATTTAAATTTTGAGTTAAGGCTTATCTCATCCGGCATGACTTTTAAACTACCAAATAAAGTCCAGCCAAGCTCATGGAATGAAATCCCCTTGCATGACTAGTCGATTTTTCTCCCTAAAACTAGCAATTAATATGATTGTTTCCTACAAGTTTTAAAACGGCATAATTTCTCTATAAATATACAAAAATTGGCAAAAGGTTTTCCAAGTATTTCCAAAGTCATGATTTCCTAATAAAGATGTGTCGCCTGCTAATCTAAAGGAATGATGTAAAGATGGTTGGTATGTTAACAGCAGTGTATTATTATATGTACCGCTAGGTTCATATAAGACGGTGGAGATTTTATGAGACGGAAAGATGCAATCCTAATTATTCATTTTGGTGTAAATAAAAAATATTAAAAAATACAAAATAAATGAAAAAATTTGAAAAAAAAATATATTTATTTATTATTTTCATCATTTTTTATTCAAAAAAATAAAATAAATAAAATAATAAATAAAAAGGTTAGCAAAATGTCCACCGTCCCATTTGAACTTCTACCATTAATAGTATATGTGTATAGGTCTTGTATTAGATGGCTCATTGTATTTTGGGTATGTAGCCCATTTATTATATTGTACTCTATTAATATTGAGTAATGAGTAATTACGTCTTCATGAGAAATTATTCTCCTAACATGATATCAGAGGTTCTCATCTCAAAACCCTAATTATTCCTTCTTCTTTTCTCGTTCCTCTTCTGCAACTCCCTGTGTCATCGACCTCCCCTGTGGTTGCATTGATATCTCCTTTTACTTTTATCCCTCTTTTTCTATTATTATTCCTTCTAAACAGTCATCATGCCTGCGACAGATAAAACATCAACCTCCAACAAATCCTACAAGATCACGAACATAACATCTTATGTTCCGCTTCTCTTGGATCTCGACTGCATGAACTATGTGGGAATTTATTCAAAAGATGGGTTTCTAAAACACATAAAATCATAGAAAATGCAACGGAAGCATAAAAAATTTAAACAAAAATGAACATTTTATTCCCACCAAGGATCAAGATACATACACGAAAAGATAAAACAAAGCAACATCAAGATAGTGAAAGGTTTTCTGCAATCTATGAACTAATAATCCTAAGTTCGCATGCAACCTAGAAAAGGATCTATGTTTTTCTACTATTGAACATATAACAAAAACCTAAAGGCCAAAAATTAATCTTTAAAGAATTAAATAAGAAAAACCAACCTTTGATTTTCTTCTTGAAGCCAGCAGCACAAATGTCCTACCTCAAATGAGATCACACCCAAGAGCAAGAGGTGGAGAACAGAATTCCAGAGAGGCAGAGTGATGTTGGCGCCGATTAGGGTTCCCCCAGGGTTCCCTTATTTATAGCCTCCAGGTGGTACAGTCAAAACCTTAGAGGAACCCTCTAATGGACAAGCCTGTTACCAATTTGGACTAAGCCTCTAAAACCCTAATTAGGGTTTTGAAATTATGGAGGCTCCCTCCATAATCTCACCACCTTTAAGGCTCCCACTGGTCAGTCATTTATTCAAATATTGAATAATTACAAAACTAGTCTATACACCTTTAATTAATTAAATTAATCACTAAATTAAATCCAATTAATTCTAGATTAATTTCAAATTAATTAATATAGTTTCTAATTAATATATTATCACTTTAATATATTAATAAACTATTTATTTTATATCTATTGACTTCTTAAGCAATTAATAAATCAATCTTTCTCTCTCTACTGAAATTCTGCCAAACCTCTAGCTATGAGGGCAACTCAAATGGAATTTGCTTCAATTAATAAGATAAATACAAATTATAAGTCATTGCTTAGACATCTAATCCAACAGTCTCCCACTTGGATAAGTCTATGACTTTAATTGTCAATTTATCTTCTGATTAATCAACAAATCTTAGCTTCCTAGAAACTGCTGCCGAACTCTGACCCAGTCAGTTCTGTCCATAGATACGTGATCATATGATCCTTCGTCCAACAAGATATTTCCGGACATGAGACATGGATTGAGATCAATCTTCATCCGGTACTCTGTTTCCCGACTTCCGATTCTACTTATGACTATAAGACTTCTAATTGAACACATCAATTCAGTCCTGGCTGGCCAGCACTTTAGTCAACTTCAAAATCATCGAGAGGCCTACAGATATCTGTTTCCCACCAGGGTCAAGGAACGAATAAGCTTCGACTCATATGCTTGTGTCTTTTACTCATCAAAATCGCACACAACAATACGTTTTTATAACATCGAGTTACCAATGCGTTTACGCATTATCAATGCATAACCGACTTGCAAATTTCAACTCATATGTCTCCGCTTCAAGACCATAAGATATTATCGTCTCAACATTGCTCGTGATGTAATCCATGAAGCAATCTATTGAGCGTGAGTTTATCCAATACTCAAATCTCCATTTCTAAGTACTCATGAACGTTGTAGCAATCTTATTACTATGTCTAACTCCTTAGACAATCTACAAACCAATTCATGACAGTCTTGATTCAATACTTACTTCCCAAAGTATGAGCGACTGTGGACCTTTCTGAATAATTAAATTATTCGGGAAGTAAAACATGCGAAAAATGAAACATAAAATCTGATTGGTAGCTACTCCTGCTTATTACCAAGTCTCCACGAGGTAATTACCAAATCGGATCTTTCATCAAAATATTATCGGTTTCTAGATTTCTTTTAAACTTTCAATTCAAGTTTTATATCTATGTCTTCATGAACCTTTTACTCTTTCTATGTATCCAAAGTGTCTTACACTAGTACATTTCATTGCAGATGATCCAATCGGACACTCTTCCGATGATATCTCAATTTGTCATTCTGTCTTTTTTACTCACAACTCCATTCCGGTGATGTATAATTTAACTTCCCATGGTTCTCGGGGTCTTTAGTCTATATGACTACACCCTAAGACTATTTCGAGGTGTTATGATGTGCCGGTGAACCACACGCGCTCCATCAGAATACCAACGAAACTCTTTAACCATGAAGTCTCATAGCACCACGTCCTGATGTAAACAATTACCGGTTTGAAACTCCTTTCAAATTGTTACTAACATTCACCCCAATCATTTCCCAAAGATTTCTCACGTGTTTTCAAATAATCCATCCAGTATTCTCAGCCAGGTTACATCCTAAATCCAACTTACTATGCTCCAAGCATTAAGTCATCAGGACATGTTCATGACACTTCTGATCGATCCAAGAAGCTCGTGGAATCCGATGCAATCGTATTCCAAACCGTTTCAGAATCTTAAGATTACTTACAATCCCTGTGTCATGACTTTCGAAAAACAATTTCCTTTCGGAGACTCTTTCTCATGCATCTTGAATCTTATCAAGATGATGTTCACAATGGCTGAGTCTATACTGACTATTTCATCTATCCGATAGATGTCTGTGAACTACGTGAGTATGTTGCACCCCTTCTATTGCTTTCATGCCAAGTCATCACACTTTGTAATGACAGGAAACTCTTTTCCTGAGTTTATGCATCTTGAATCTTATCAACATCATATTGGCAGAGTTTTGATCTATCTAATAGATGTTCGCAACCACTTAAGTACGTTGTATCTCTTTTAAGTCTTTCATAGAGATCCATCTTTTAACACCAAGTCATTACACTTTGTAATGATAAGAGACGTTTCCTAGACACATTATGTAACCCACATATAGTGCTAGCAGATAACAACGACACTCCCAGTGGCTTTGCCACGGTTATATGACTCTTTCGGACTATTCACAAAATCCAGAACTTTTGGCACATTTTGAGAATCCAAAATGCAAACCTTTCTGACATATTAATGGAAATCTTTCAGGCTATTTACAAAATCCAAACTTTTGGCATATTTTGAGAATCCGAATATCCTTTATTGTGAGGTGCCCGTGGGAAGAATCTCGGGCCTATGTACCTTTGTATTGGCACATTCTTTATGAGTCCCTATTAGTGTGCCGGTAATCCACACGCGCTCCACCAACGACTCACAATGTGCCATGCCGTATCCTCTCGGATTTCATCTTCTATTGAGAGTGCTTCTCTCGGAATCAATTGCTTGACTTTGAGTATCGTCTCACTCAACCAGATGTTCTGTAAGTACATTTCTATCTATGTCGTTTTCTTTTGATGATTCAATTACTCCCACTGGTTGTTAGACCAGGTGTAAAATCAATCAAATTGCCACATAGACTGTGAAACATTTTCTTAGTTTATGTTGTCACTCAGGTTCTGTTGATCTTATACTTCCTTTGAAGTCATTGAACAGTTCAAGGTTTCAATCAATCGCTTATTCTGATAAGCGATGCCATATTCGTCATACTAATTGGCAAATATCATGAAGTATAAGTAATTGTGTTATGTTCGAAGATTCGAGCAATACACAGTAACTAGTGTGTTCGTTGCTCATAATCTTGTTGTCTTTTACATCTCTATGTAAATTTTATGACTTTGTTAATTTTTTTCAAGATATGCAATCATCATCTGACTCTAAGTTAACTGATTCCAAAATCCTCTCCACTGGATCTTTGGGTGATTCATTTCTTGCCACAAATGATTTTATTAAGAACTCAATTCATCAGGTGACTTTAAGTCAACTGGTTTTAAAGTCCTATCCAACTGGACCTTTGGTTGAATTGATCCTTATAAAATTTTACTTTAACAATCATGGAGGACACAATTCATGGATCCAAACACTTTGGATGCATTAACTTTCAAGTTACTGCCATTCATGCAATTAACATACTCATACAACATTTCAAGGAAAATTTATACAAACATGTATTAAAAGAAAAACAATATTTTATCAAAACAAAATGTCCTTGAACAATGTACTGTATGACAGACAATGTCGCTCGCATCAAATGAGCTAATAACAAGGTCATAATATCTAACTAAACTCCAAAACTGCATGAGCTTCAGATCCAATCCGAATATGCTCATATGCAACAACATCATGTATCCTACAGAGTCCATGCATACAGAGCAAATATGAGAAACACATCCTGTATCAAGGAAATAAGGATTAGGAGTTCTGAGTTCTTAGGATATTCTTGAGTTGCCAAACTGTTCGGCCTTGGAGCATTTTTCCAATCTTTCTATGACTGTGTCCCACCCTGTGGATTCCCAGTTTGTGACATCGAAGAACCAGTCCAGACGATCTGGATCATTTCTTGATGTGCCTTATTACTGGACTCAATCCTAAAGCAGCTGAATCAATGGAACTATGCTTCTCCATGAATGACTCGTATAGAGTCAACATTGAATGCATTTCCATGAATGTATTATCTGGTTGCCCTTTCTGTATATCTGGATGAACATACCGGCGAGTCGACTTAATGTTCAACTCCCGATTAAAGGGTGGCCAAATTTATACAGTTCACCTATGTGTCTCTGTATCTTGAGAACATGTGAACTGGTGCTACTTCCTGCACACTTCAAGCTCTTTGAAGATCTCAGCTCTTCCTTTTTCAACTGGTTCTCAGAACCTTTCCTCAACCAGCTGTGCTAATTTATCCGACCCTAGGAATTCTAAATCCCTGCGGAACTCGGGGTCAATGATCAATAGCATGAGGCAACGAACTTTCGTTAACTTAATAGTCAAGGAGTCATGCTCATCACAGGCTATTGTGTGATGCCATGCTTTGGGGAGCTGACACTCAGTCAGATATGGCTTGCCAGCAAAACTGAGACCTATTCTCTATTTGTGAGGCCATACCACATAGTTCAGGCCAGTCAGCCTTACCATATGTAACAGGTGCATTCTGAAACTCTCAGAAATGGGTGAAGGAGGAGAAGGATGAGAATTGACACTATCTTTAGACATTTATAAAATTTGAATTTGTTAGTTTAATTTTAATCCTTTTAAATAATTACCCAAATTATTATTTAATAAGGCCAGGATCCAAAATACCCCAAATATGGTGTGAAGAGGGATGTCGTAATCACAACACAGTGGTCATTAAGGTAGATATACAATTATCAATTTCAATCTTATGAAATTCCTAGATCTGTGAGATTCATTGAACTGTTCAATGGCATGTTTAATCTCGGATATGCTCTATTGTATGTGACTTGGATGTCAAGGATCACAAACTAGATGTGAATAACCATGCAAATATGCTCGGTAACCTCAATGTCATTTATCATATATAATTGATGTGCCGGTTAACCACACACGCTCCATCAACAATGATAAATCATGAAAAACTCATTACCACTCTTTATGAGCCCTTATTAGTGTGTCGGTTAACTACACACGCTCCACTAATGTCTCATAAAGTGTAATGTGCAATTTCATGGATTAGCATCTAATTCACATTTTTCCTAAAGTAACTAGATTTGGGATTTTATAGAATATTCTACTACTTTGATTAATAACATTATACTTTTAATGAGATTAAGTGGTCCTATCAAACTCGTTCGGCTAACGACACTCCACTGATCAGGAGAGCGGTGGGTGAGAGTGGACACCCATTAGACCGCCATTTTATAGGCAGTCTCCTTATACCCTCTTTATAGACCAGTTTTGTGAATGGGGTCTACTATTGATTTGACTGACCAGTTTATCTTATATACATATAATATTAACTTTTAATCTTAACATATATAAGATGTATTTTAAAACTTTTAAAATATTTATGGTTTAATCTTTTAATTTTCTAAAAATTAACTCTTTAATTTTAAAATTAAATTTAAACCTTTAAATGATTAAAGTTATCTTTTAATTAAACAATTAATTAAATTAATTAAATCTAGATAGGCATCACAAATTAATCAAATTAATTTAATCCTATCTTAAACCCTCAATTTCAAAAAAGTCAAGAAGTGGGTTTAAGGTTTCCATTTATTAATTAATAATAATTACCAAAAATAAGAAACATGCAAAACCCTAGCATGCCAATTTCGTAGATAAGGCGGGGGGAGGGGGAGGCTAGGGTTTTTAAAACCCTAGCAACAAATCGATTTGGCCATCTCAAAGGGTTTTAATCTCGATAAAACCTTTATCAAATAAAATAGTTACAATAATTCAATCAGAAAAACAGCCAAAAGCTCTGATACCACTGAAAGGTTTTCTGCAATCTATGAACTAATAATCCTAAGTTCACATGCAACCTAGAAAAGGATCTATGTTTTTCTACTATTGAACATATAACAAAAACCTAAAGGCCAACAATTAATCTCTAAAGAATTCAATAAGAAAAACCAACCTTTGATTTTCTTCTTGAAGCCAGCAGCACAAATGTCCCGCCTCAAATGAGATCACACCCAAGAGCAAGAGGTGGAGAACAGAATTCCAGAAAGGCAGTGTGATGTTGGCGCCGATTAGGGTTCCCCCAGGGTTCCCTTATTTATAGCCTCCAGGTGGTACAGTCAAAACCTTAGAGGAGCCCTCTAATGGACAAGCCTGTTACCAATTTTGTGACATCCGCCTAAAATGGATTCGGGTCAACCCAACCCAATTGGAAATTTAATAAACCCTACTCGAGATTTCTTGACGCTAATAGGATCAAAACCCTTACACTACGATATAAATTGACATTAATAGCGATATAGCATAGTATAACGTTATAACTATAATCAAATTAAATTATGATACCATATTAAAATCAAATCAAAGTATGATGCTCTAATTAAATTAAAAGAATCAAACTTGAATGCTATAATTAAACTTCAAATCAAAGTAGATTGTTATAATCAAATAATAACCTATTTTTTATAAAACTCTATTTTTATAAACTCTACATTAAATTTTATAAAATTTTTATATTAGTTAGTGTATTACATAGAGATGCTTGTGCTAGTGGGAAATTATGAAGACCACCAAAAGCCAAAAGTTATTCCCATTGTCTCCCACTCACACCTCCCATCATATTTCCTTTCATTTTTTTCCCAACACATTATTCTTATCACCACTCAAACCATATCTATTCTTTCTCTCACTCTCAATCTCGAAATTCCTCCTAGAAATCTTCATATTTCAGCTAAGAACACTCCAATATACTCAAATCTTCATCCCTCTTGAAGCATTCATCAAGGTATGTTGTTAAAAGTCTCAAAATCATGAATGAAACAAATTAAATCCACCAAACTATCTAAAACTCATTTTATGCATAAACGTAATTTTTCTCAGGATCCCATCAATAAAATAAGAAGTTCTGAAATTTTCAGAAAATAACTTATTTTTATTGAATTACTATAATTATTGCAATAAAATAGGGCAATAATTCACATAAAATACTTTTTGCAGTCAATAAATTCTGGGAAACTTTTGGAACAACCCATATATTGAGTAAAGTGGATTTATAAAGTTTCATGCATTTATATTACAGTTTGATGCTTATTTTGTATTTTATTTTGTTGTAGATAAATAAATTGCAAAATATAGTTATGTATGTTAAAAACTAGATTTTATATTTTTCACACCTTATTAACATTTTAAAGACTCCATGACAAAATTTACAGATTTTGTTAAGAATGTTTGCTTATTGTTCCTGATTTAATGATTATTTAATGGTTTAAATTGATAATAAACAGCTACACATGTCCAAAACTTATAAAACCTTATCAGAATATCATATATAACATGTTAATCATAAATAAAAAGTCTAATGAATTTCTCTTAATATTTTCCTATTATTTATGATTTTATTGATTAGTTAATAATGAAAAACATAAGAAATACTTTCCATAGTCCAAAATATCCAAAATATTTACAGTAGGCTCAATATAATGTTAGAAAACTATGGTTAATTGTCCAGAATTTTTGGGAATCATTTATTATTTTTCCCGAATTTTGTTGTGGTTTAATTATTAAAATACCAAATAAATACTAAAGCAGTTAAGAAAAATATGAAAATTTTACAGTAATTACTCTTTTACGAAATAATGATTTTCTAATAATTTCAAAATGTTTCATTACTGTTTAGTATTTAAAACCATTTTCCTAAATATCTAAGCATGTAAAAATGCATTTTTAATGAATATTTCATATAAATAATTGTTTATAATATATAAAATCTGTAAATACTTATAATTTGACTAGTTATTATTTTAATAAGAAATTATTAAAATCTTGCCTAATGTGAAGATATAAATTAATTAAGCAAAGTAATTAATTCAATTTAAAATTCATTTAACATATGAATACATTAATATTCATAACAAAATTTGGATTATTGTTAATTCATCTAATATAAGAATATGTGTCTAATTATTTTTATTAATACTATATTCCCGTTTATCGATTCCTAAGCCAAAACTATTAATTATATTAGGTTCTACGACATTTTGATTCGAGCCGTCTATCGTACAACACGCGCATTCTTTATTGGACTAATGTGAGTAATCTACCCCATATTTTATAATTTTCAATACTTTTGGGGTGTATCATGTGGTTTTAATATGTTCCAACTTCATTTTATTATTTTTTCACCATTGAGACATTGTTGGGACATTTATACGTGAATCATTATTTGTATAATTATTGTTTGTTTCGCTACATGTACTTGTAGTGCATTACCATTTTTAGTCTAATCTCCATGACTATGCCCGTATTCTTGAGGTACGTTATGGACAATAATAGCGCTATTGGGTTGACCACCCCGCCTTGGGACGCTAAGGTGATTGATCGCACGTGGTTGAGTGTGTATGATGATTAGATGCTCCATCCTATATATATATATATATATATATATATATATATATATATATATATATATATACATGTATATGTATATATAGGGTGAGGACTTATTGTTGTTGTTATCATGTGTTAATCAATTTTTGATTTATAAACCGTTATCTCAATAACACTTGCTTGCCGACTTCAAAAGAAAACGCATTTCAAATTATAAAATTTTCAAGCTCATAATTTTCTTTAATAAAACTAGATTACTCACCAACTCTCGTAGTTGACCTGTTTTTACCCATGATGCAGATTTGAAGAATGAAGTTGATGAAAAGTAGGGTGTACCTTAGAAACCCACAAGACTATTAAAATTTGATGTAATAAATGTTGTTATATTTGGATTTGTATTTGTATGTTGTGGATCTTGTTTGCATACTTAGTACTTAATTGAATATAATCATATTATAACATAGTTGTCATGAGACTTTGAACAATATATCTCGCCTTGATCGATTCCGCCAAGGATCGGGGTGTGACAGATTGGTATCAGAGCCCTTGACTATAGGGAATTAGGTTAATTGCCTTGACCTAGTCTATAGCCTCTAGGGTCCTCTCGTATGCTAGTTTATAAAATGCACACACAACTGCATGCAATTCGCACTTAGAAAATCTTAGGAATACCTTTGTGTGCTAATTGCTCCTTTATGTGCTTACGTATTATTCCCGACGCTTATATGTGTGCATACGCTTGTGAATTTTCTCCTCTTTCTCTTAAAATCACACACATACTCAAATGGTTTCAAAATAAAAATTTATATACATATATATTCCTTAGAGCTCATAGGAAATTAAAAGTCATCCACTCTAGTTGAGTAGGATCAAAGTAATGGACGCGTAATAACTGGAAGGGGGAGGTGCTGGTAGCCCGAAAGTCCTGACTAGGTAAGCATTCGTATACATCGCAATCAACCGAGGGACCAGTTTGCTTACCTGGGGACCAAAGGCGAGAGTTCCCAAACCTATAGACCAAAGCGCGTCATTCACATTACTTTTGAGCCATCAAACTACCCGACCTTATCAAACGTATCCGAAAGGATACACTCCAAAATGGCCAACTCATTGGACTATTAAGTTCCCTAATGGGCCTTGAAGTGGGAAAAACATGTGAAAACTTAATATTGTGGGGGCCCACGCAATTGCTACATGCTTCACATTTAGTACCCATGGAAAGCCCAAAAGGTGCCCAACACTCCTAACCATGGCCCAACAAGTGTTTTACAATCATTTACCCAACAATGTCTACAAACATAATTTCCATAATTAATTTACAAATAACTCACAAGTCCATATGCGTGTTTCTCATAGATGGCATTACGACCCCCACTGTAACCATTGTAACTATCACCATATGTCCACCAGCCCGTGTCGTCTTTGTACGACTTGTGGTCGCTATGGCCACTTGGCGGACACATGCCGTGCACCAAAAAACTCAGCGACCATTTGCTCTAACCTCAAATCAGCAAACACAAACCCGGTATCCAACTGGAACATGCTTCAACTGTGGTGACCCCACCCATTTCAGAAACGCGTGTCCTAGGCTTGTCAATATCATTAACACTCAAGCCCAGGCAAATCCAACAATGCAGGTTCTAGCTCCCAAAGGCCGAGCATTTGTCATTACCGCAACCCAAGCACAGACCGATAACAAGGTCGTAAATTGTACGTTTCTCATAAATGACTGCTACGCGTCAGTACTTTTTGATTCAGGTGCCGATAAAAGTTTTGTGTCTTTGGAATTTTAACCCATACTTCACACACCTCGCACGATTCTTGATGAACACTTTACCATTGAAGTCGCCACTGGAAAATACATTTCACTCAATGCAGTCGTCCAAGATTGCACTTTCGATTTTTGCCGTCATAAATTATCCGTCAATTTAGTTCCTATGGAACTTGGTAGCTTCGACATCATCATGGGAATGGATTGGCTATCCCAAAACCATGCTGAAATAGTATGTTACGAGAAGTTTATTCGTATTCCTCTTGCCGACGGTCAAAGTCTTCGTATTTATGGCGAGACTCGTTCAAAAAAGCTTAGTCTTATGTCATGTACTCAAGCTCGATCATATCTACGTAAAGAATTCATGGCTTTCTTAGCCCATGTGGTGGAAACAAAGGTCAAAGAAAAGAAGATCGAAGATATTCGGATTGTACGAGACTTTCCCGACATCTTTCCCGATGACGTATCTGGACTCCTTCCAGTACGTAAGCTAGAGTTCCGCATCGATCTCGTTCCTGAGGCTGCTCCCATAGCCAAGTCTCCATATCGGTTGGCTCCAACCGAGATGCAAGAATTGGCAAGTCAGCTCCAAGAATTAACCGATAAGGGATTTATCCGCCCTAGTACTTCACCCTGGGGAGCCCCGGTTCTCTTCATTAAAAAAAAGATGGTTCGTTTCGTATGTGTATCGATTATCGGGAGTTAAATAAATTGACCATCAAGAACCGATATCCGTTACCTCGGATCGACGACCTTTTTGATCAGCTTCAAGGAGCTTCATGCTTCTCAAAAATCGACCTCTGCTCGGGTTATCACCAACTTCGAGTACGGGAAGAAGACATCCCCAAAACCGCTTTCCGAACCCGCTATGGTCATTACGAGTTCACCATTATGCCTTTTGGCCTAACGAATGCCCCTGCCGCATTCATGGACTTGATGAATCGGGTATTTAAACCTTATCTCGACCGTTTTGTTATCGTCTTTATTGATGACATCGTCATTTACTCCAAGACAAAGGCATACCATGAAAGACACCTTCGTCTAACTCTCCAAACATTGCAAGGAAATCAGCTTTATGCCAAATTTTCGAAATACGAGTTTTGGTTAAATGAGGTACAATTCCTCGGTCATATTGTAAGTGACAAGGGTATTTTAGTTGATCCCGCAAAAGTTGAAGCAGTCAAGAATTGGAAAGCCCCATGTACCCCCAAGGAAATTCGGTCATTCCTCGGTTTAGCCGGCTATTACTGGCGTTTCATTTCAAATTTCTCAAAGATCGCTTTACCGCTTACTTTTCTCACTTGCAAGGGTACGCCATTTGATTGGGGACCCAAGCAAGAAGACGCTTTCCAAACTCTTAAACAAAGATTGTGTGACGCTCCAATTCTTACAGTCCCTGAAGGATCCGAAGATTTCGTGGTATACTGCGATGCCTCCAATCTCGATCTAGGTTGTGTTTTGATGCAAAGGGGAAAGGTTATAGCTTACGCATCGCGACAGCTCAAAATCCATGAAAGGAATTATACGACTAATGATTTGGAGCTCGGTGCCGTGGTTTTTGCTCTTAAATTTTGGAGGCATTACCTTTACGGCACTAAATGCGTAATTTTCACCGACCACAAGAGCTTGCAACATATTCTTAATCAAAAGGAACTCAACATGAGACAAACACGTTGGGTTGAACTCCTAAATGATTACGAGTGTGAAATACGCTATCATCCGGGCAAGGCAAACGTGGTAGCCGACGCGTTAAGCCGAAAAGAACATACCAAAGCATTTCATCTATTATGTTCTCCTATCTTGTCCAATCTCAGCGACCGAATTCGAGGAGCCCAACACTCAGCAATTACCGAAAATGAGATGCCCACGGGAATTGATGGGGAGTTGGAAAGTAAATTTGATGGTATTTTCTATTATCAAAATCCCATCTGGATCCCAGATCGTGACAATCTCCATACCTTCCTGATGGAAGAAATCCATAAAACTCGATATTCCATTCATCCTGGCACTGACAAGATGTATCAAGGTCAGGTGGCAGTCAGCACGTGGACCTGAGTATACATGGGAGCGTGAGGATCATATGCGTACCAAATACCCGCAGCTTTTCTCTTAAGGTACTCTCTTCTTAAATTTCGGGACGAAATTTCCTAAAGTAGGGGAGACTGTGACATTCACCTAAAATGGATTCGGGTCAACCCAACCCAATTGGAAATTTAATAAACCCTACTCGAGATTTCTTGACGCCAATAGGATCAAAACCCTTACACTACGATATAATTGACATTAATAGCGATATAGCATAATATAACGTTATAACTATAATCAAATTAAATTATGATACCATATTAAAATCAAATCAAAGTACGATGCTCTAATTAAATTAAAAGAATCAAACTTGAATGCTATAATTAAACTTCAAATCAAAGTAGATTGTTATAATCAAATAATAACCTATTTTTTATAAAACTCTATTTTTATAAACTCTACATTAAATTTTATTAAATTTTTATATTAGTTAGTGTATTACATAGAGATGCTTGTACACTGGGAAATTATGAAGACCACCAAAAGCCAAAAGTTATTCCCATTGTCTCCCACTCACACCTCCCATCATCTTTCCTTTCATTTTTCTCCCAACACATTATTCTTATCACCACTCAAACCATATCTATTCTTTCTCTCACTCTCAATCTCGAAATTCCTCCTAGAAATCTTCATATTTCAGCCAAGAACACTCCAATATACTCAAATCTTCATCCCTCTTGAAGCATTCATCAAGGTATGTTGTTAAAAGTCTCAAAATCATGAATGAAACAAATTAAATCCACCAAACTATCTAAAACTCATTTTATGCATAAACCTGATTTTGCTCAGGATCCCATCAATAAAATAAGAAGTTCTGGAAATTTTCAGAAAATAACTTATTTTTATTGAATTACTATAATTATTGCAATAAAATAAGGCAATAATTCACATAAAATACTTTTTGCAGTCAATAAATTCTGGGAAACTTTTGAAACAACCCATATATTGAGTAAAGTGGATTTATAAAGTTTCATGCATTTATATTACAGTTTGATGCTTATTATGTATTTTATTTTGTTGTAGATAAATAAATTGCAAAATATAGTTATGTATGTTAAAAACTAGATTTTATATTTTTCGCACCTTATTAACATTTTAAAGACTCCATGACAAAATTTACAGATTTTGTTAAGAATGTTTGCTTATTTTTCCTGATTTAATGATTATTTAATGGTTTAAATTGATAATAAACAGCTACACATGTCCAAAAATTATAAAACCTTATAAAAATATCATATATAACATGTTAATCATAAATAAAAAGTCTAATGAATTTCTCTTAATATGTTCCTATTATTTATGATTTTATTGATTAGTTAATAATGAAAAACATAAGAAATACTTTCCATAGTCCAAAATATCCAAAATATTTACAGTAGGCTCAATATAATGTTAGAAAACTATGGTTAATTTTCCAGAATTTTTGGGAATCATTTATTATTTTTCCCGAATTTTGTTGTGGTTTAATTATTAAAATACTAAATAAATACTAAAGCAGTTAAGAAAAATATGGAAATTTTACAGTAATTACTCTTTTAGGAAATAATGACTCTCTGATAATTTCAGAATGTTTCATTATTGTTTAGTATTTAAAACCATTTTCCTAAATATCTAAGCATGTAAAAATGCATTTTTAATGATTATTTCATATAAATAATTGTTTATAATATATAAAATCTGTAAATACTTATAATTTGAGTAGTTATTATTTTAATAAGAAATTATTAAAATCTTGCCTAATGTGAAGATATAAATTAATTAAGCAAAGTAATTAATTCAATTTAAAATTCATTTAACATATGAATACATTAATATTCAAAACAAAATTTGGATTATTGTTAATTCATCTAATATAAGAATATGTGTCTAATTATTTTTATTAATACTATATTCCCGTTTATCGATTCCTAAGCCAAAACTATTAATTATATTAGGTTCTACGACAATTTGACTCGAGCCGTCTATCGTACAACACGCGCATTCCTTATTGGACTAATGTGAGTAATCTACCCCATATTTTATAATTTTCAATACTTTTGGGGTGTATCATGTGGTTTTAATATGTTCCAACTTCATTTTATTATTTTTTCACCATTGAGACATTGTTGGGACATTTATACGTGAATCGTTATTTGTATAATTATTGTTTGTTTACGCTACATGTACTTGTAGTGCATTACCATTTTTAGTCTAATCTCCATGACTATGCCCGTATTCTTGAGGTACGTTATGGACAATAATAGCGCTATTGGGTTGACCACCCCGCCTTGGGACGCTAAGGTGATTGATCGCACGTGGTTGAGTGTGTATGATGATTAGATGCTCCATCCTATATATATATATATATATATATATATATATATATATATATATATATATATATATATATATATATATATATATATATATATATATATATATATATATATATATATATATATATACATGTATATGTATATATAGGGTGAGGACTTATTGTTGTTGTTATCATGTGTTAATCGATTTTTGATTTATAAACCGTTATCTCAATAACACTTCTTTGCCGACTTCAAAAGAAAACGCATTTCAAATTATCAAATTTTCAAACTCATAATTTTCTTTAATAAAACTAGATTACTCACCAACTCTCGTAGTTGACATGTTTTTACCCATGATGCAGATTTGAAGAATGAAGTTGATGAAAAGTAGGGTGTACCTTAGAAACCCACAAGACTATTTAAATTTGATGTAATAAATGTTGTTATATTTGGATTTGTATTTGTATGTTGTGGATCTTGTTTGCATACTTAGTACTTAATTGAATCTAATCATATTATTACATAGTTGTCATGAGACTTTGAACAATATATCACGCCTTGATCGATTCCGCCAAGGATCGGGGTGTGACAAATTTGGACTAAGCCTCTAAAACCCTAATTAGGGTTTTGAAATTATGGAGGCTCCCTCCATAATCTCACCACCTTTAAGGCTCTCACTGGTCAGTCATTTATTCAACTATTGAATAATTACAAAACTATCTCTGCACCTTTAATTAATTAAATTAATCACTAAATAAATCCAATTAATTCTAGATTAATTTCAAATTAATTAATATAGTTTCTAATTAATATATTATCACTTTAATATATTAATAAACTATTTATTTTATTTCTATTGATTTCTTAAACAATTAATAAATCAATCTTTCTCTCTCTACTGAATTTCTGCCAAACCTCTAGCTATGAGGGCAACCCAAATGGAATTTGCTTCAATTAATAAGATAAATACAAATTATAAGTCATTGCTTAGACATCTAATCCAACAGTATCCCACTTGGATAAGTCTATGACTTTAATTGTCAATTTATCTTCTGATTAATCAACAAATCTCAGCTTCCTAGAAACTGCTGCCGAACTCTGACCCAGTCAGTTCTGTCCATAGATACGTGATCATATGATCCTTCGTCCAACAAGATATTTCCGGACATGAGACTGAAAGGTTTTCCGCAACCATGAACTAAATAACCTAAGTTCACATGCAACCTAGAAAAGATCTATGTTTTCTTACATTGAACATGTAACTAATTCCTAAAGGCCAAACAAAAATTAACTAAAAGAATAAATCAGAAAAACTAACCTTTAGTTTTAATCTTGAAGCTAAGCAGCACAAGTGTCCTGCCTCAAATGAGATCACACCCAGGGAGCCAGAGGGTGGACGAAAATTCCAGAGAGAATTATGGAATGAGCAATCATAATGAGGCCTAGGGTTCCCTATTTATAGGGAAACAAGAAACCCTAGCCGTCAGCCATTTTCCGGATTATACGTACGCGCGTCGCGGCCTTTACATTGGCGCGCCGCGCGCCGCAATTCAACTATTGAATTTGTACGAATATGTACGCGCGTCGCGGCCTTTACATTGGCACGCCGCGCGCCGCAATTCAACTATTGAATTTGTACGACTTTAATCCCTGACTTCCTGATTAATCTAATTAATGCCACCGAAATTAATCCAATTAATTCCTGATTAATTATTAATCAATCAATATAGTTTCTAATTAATATATTATCACTTTAATATATTAACAAACTATATATATCTTTTATTTCTATTGATTTATTAATCCCATAATAAACCAACCTTTCTCTCTACCGAACTTTCTACCAAACCTCCAGCTATGAGGGCAACCCAAATGGACTTTGCTTCTATTAAGTAGGTAAATACAAATTATTAGTCATGGCTTAGACACCTAATCCAATAGTCTCCCACTTGGATAAGTCTATGACTATAATTACGAATTTAACCTCTGATTAATCAGCAACCTGCAGCTTCCTAGAAACTACTGCCGAACTCTGACCTAGTCAGTTCTGTCCATAGATAATTGATCAAATGATCCTCCGTCCAACAAGATATTTTCAGACATGAGACATGGATTGAGATCAATCTCTGTCTGACACACTGTTTCCCGATTTCCGATTTTGCTTATGACTTTTAGACTTCTAATTGAACGAATCAATTTAGTCCTGGCTGGCCAGCACTTCAGTCAACTTCAAAATCATCGAGTGGCCAACAGATATCTGTTTCCCGTCTGGGTCAAGGGACGAATAAGCTTTGACTAATATGTTATATCTTTTACCCAACAAATCACTCACAACAGCACGTTTTATAACATCGAGTTACCGATGCGTTTTCGTACTATCAATGAACAACCGCCTTGCAAATTATAACTCATATCTCTCCACTTCAAGACCATAAGATATTATCGTCTCAACATTGCTCGTGATGTAATCCATGAAGCAATCTATTGAGCGTGGGTTTATCCAATACTCAAATCTCCATTTCCAAGTACTCATGAACGTTGCAGCAATCTTATTGCTATGTCTAACTCCTTAGACAATCTACAAACCAATTCATGACAGTCTTCCTTCATACTTACTCCCTAAGAGTATGAACGACTGTGGATGTTTGAATAATCCAATTATTCAGGAAGTAAACATGCAAAAGCGAAACATAAAATCTGACTGGCAGCTACTCCTGCTTATTACCAAGTCTCCACGAGGTAATCACCAAGTCGGATTTATCATAACTATTATCGGTTTCTTATTCTTTTTTAAACTTTCAATTCAAGCCTTTTATATCTATGTCTATGACCTTTTCACTCTTTCTATGTGTCCAAGTGTCTAACACTTATACACTTCATTGCAGATGATCCTATCGGATACTCTTCCGATGATATCTCAATTTGTCATTCTGTCATTCTCTCTCACAACTCCATTCCGGTGATGTGTACCGTGACTGCCCATGGTTCTCGGGTCTTTAGTCTCCATGACTACACCCTAAGACAATTTTGAGGCGTCATGATGTGCCGGTGAACCACACGCGCTCTATCAGAAACCAACGAAATTCTTTAACCATGAAGTCCTACAGCACCACGTTCTGGTGTAAACAATTACCGATTTGAAAACCCTTTCAAATCAATCACCCTAATCATTTCCCAATGATTTTTCACGTCTGTTCAAAAAATCCATTCAGTATTCTCAGCCAGGCAATATCCTGAATCCAACTTACAATGCTCTAAGCATTAAGTCATCAGGATATGTTCATAACACTTCTGATTTGTTCAAGAGGCTCGAGGAACCTGATGTAATCTCATTCCAAGCCCTTTCGGAATCCTAAGATTACCAATAATCCTTGTGTCATGATTTCCGGAAACCATTTCCTTTCGGGGACTCTTTCTTATGCATCTTGAATCCCATCAAGATCATATTCTCAACGGCTAAGTCAATACTGTCAGTCTCATCTATCTGATAGATGTCTATGAACTATGTAAATATGCTGCACCTTCTTTGTTTCTTTCATGCCAATTCATTACACTTTGCAATGACAGGAAACTCCTTTCCTTGGGTTATGCATCTTGAATCTCATCAAGATCACATTGGCATAATTCTGATCTATCTAATAGATGTTTACAACCACCTGAATATGTTGTATCTCTTAAAGTCTTTCATAGCGAACCGTTTCTTAACACCAAGTCATTACACTTTGTAATGATAAGAGACGTTTCCTAGAACCAGTATGTAACCCACATACAATGATAGCAGATAACAACGATACTCCCACTGGCTTTGACACTGTTATATGACTCTTTCGGACTATTCACAAAATCCAGAACTTATGGCACATTTTGCGAAACCGAAATCCAAACCTTTCCGACATATTAAAGGAAATCTTTCATGCTATTCACAAAATCCAAACCTTTTGGCCTATTTTGAGAATCCGATTATCCTTTCTTGTGAGATGCCTATGGGACGAATCCCGGAGCCATGTACCTTTTGTAATGGCATGCTCTATGTGAGTCCATATTAGTGTGCCGGTAAACCACACACGCTCCACTAACAACTCACAATATGCCACGCAGAATCCTCTCGGATTACATCTTCTATTGAGAGTGTTTCTCTCAGAATCAATTGCTTGACTCCAAGTGATGACTCATTCAACCAGATGTTCTGTAAGTACATTTCTATGTTCCCTTCTTTTGATGATTCAATTACTCCCACTGGTTCCTAGACCAGTTGTAAAGATCAATCAAACTGTCACATAGACTGTGTCTCGCGGTAAGGTTCTCTTATTTGGCAGCAACTGGGCTCACCAATGCTTCCAGCAGTCGGATTACTTATCTGTACCATCTTTAGTGTTTTACCACTACCCGGTATATCATCCAAATCATAACTCCTTATGACAGTGACAATAACTACTGGTCAAGCGAAGAGAGGGTATGTCAGGTTTAACAGGAATCTAATTCCTGGTCAAGTCCCAGTGGTGACTAAATGTTCTTTCACTTGGCTAAGCCCTGAACTCATTCAGAATTATTCTTACTCCCACTGTTTTCTTAGAACTTGAGTTCTTTCTAAAAGTACTCTTCTTTCAAAAGATAACCGGAGTGGCCAATGAAACGACATTGCTGATTAGTTTCAGGCTTGTCATGAGATTCAGACGAATGCTACATGACCCTGGACTTTCTATGTACTAGTGGGATGATCCCAGCTTTACATTTCAGACAGTGTCAACATAACCTACTTAGTCTAAGATGTGGTCGGAATATGGCTTCTGCGGTCTGACTGGTTGAATATTCAATTCATTGAAATATTAGTCGGAAATGTATCCAGTGTATCTTATACACCGAGGATCAAAACTATTTCGATCAATACTCCATCATCTTCCCTAAGACACATTATAACCATTAGTGTTCTTGGAAGAGGATAAACTGTGAAACATTTTCTCAGTCTATGTTGTTACTCAGGTTCTGTTGATCTTATACTTCTTTTGAAATCCTTGAACACTTCAAGGTTCCAATCAATCGCTTATTCCGATGAACGAAGCCATATTTGTCAAACTATTTGGCAAATATTTCGAAGCATAAATAATCGTGTCCTGTTCGAAGATTCGAGCAATACACAGTAACTTATGTGTCTGTCGCTCAAAATCTTAATACCTTTACATCTCTATGTAAATTTATGACTTTGTTAATATTGTTCAAGACATGCAATCATCACCTGACTCCAAGTCAACTGATTCCAAAATCCTATCCATTGGATCTTTGGGTGATTCCTTTCTTGCCACAATTAATTTTATTAAGCACTCAATTCATCATGTGACTCTAAGTCAAATGATTCCAAAGTCCTGTCCAACTGGACCTTTGGTTGAAGTGATTCTCATAAAATTCACTTTAACAATCATAAAGAACACAATTTACAAATCTAATTCCATTGGATGTATCAACATTCAAGTTATTACCATTTACGTCAACAACACATTCACACAACATTTCGAGGACAATTAAAACAACCATTTTAAAAAAAATATTCATTAAACCAGAATTATCCTCAGAACAATGTACTATGCGAATCCATGTCGTATGTATCTATAAACTAATAACAAGAACAAATATCTAGCTTAACTCAAAAACCACACGAGCTCCAGATCCAATCCGAATATGCTCCTGTGCGACACCATCCCGCATCCTCCAGATTTCATGCATACAGAGCAAATGTGTGAAACACATCCTGTATCAAGGAAATGAGGATCAGGTATTCTGAGTTTTAAGATATTATTGAGTTTGCCAAACGGTTTGGCTTTAGAGCATTTTTCCAATCTTTCCGTGATTGTGTCCCACCTTGTGGATTCCCAGTTTGAAACATCGAACAATCGGTCCAGACGATCTAGATCATTTCTTGATGCTCCTTAATACTGGACTCAATCTTGAAGCAACTGAATTAATGGAACTATGCTTCTCCATGAACGATTCATACAGAGTCGACATTGAATGCACTTCCATGATTGTCTTATCCGGTTACCCTTTCTGTTCATCTGGATGAACAGATCAGCGAGTTGAGCCAATGCTTAACTCCCGATCACAAAGGGAAACTAGTTTTATATTGTTTGCCTATGTATCCCTCAATCTCGGGAACACGTAAAATGGTGCTACTTCCTTCTAGCTTGCAACTTCAAGCTCTTTGAAGATCCTAGTTCGTTCCCTTTTTTCAACCAGTTCACGGAACCTTTCCTGAACTAGCTGTGCTAACTTATCAGACCCCAGGAATTCTAAATCCCTGCGGAACTCGGGGTCAATGATCAATAGCATAATGCAACGAACTTCCTTGGACTCAATAGTCAAGGAGTCATGCTCATCACAAGCTGCTGTGTGATGTCATGTATGGGAGCGGACACTCAGTCGGATATGGTTTGCCAGCAAAACTAAGAACTATTCTCTAATTGCAAAACCATATCACATAGTTCAGGCCAGTCAGCCTTACCATATTTAACAGGTGTTTTTCTGAAGCTCTCAGAAATGGGTGAAGGAGGGGAAGGAGGAGAATGACACTTTCTTCAGACATATATAAAATTTGAATTTATTCGTTTAATTCATCCTTTTAAATAATTACCCAATATACATTATTTAACAAGGCTAGGATCCAAAATACCCCAACTATGCTGTGAAGAGGGATGCCGTAGTCACAACACAGTGGTCATTAAGGTAGATAACTTTTATCAATTTTAGTCTTATGAAATTCCTAGATCTGTGAGATTCATTGAACTGTTCAATAGCATGTTTAATCTCGGATATGCCCCACCGTTTGTGACTGGGATGCCGAGGATCACAAACCGGGTGTGAATAACCATGCAAATTAGCTTGGTACTCTCGGGGTCCATTATCATCTCAAATTGATGTGCCGGTTAACCACACACGCTCCATCAATAATGATAACACCCGAGAAACCCATTGCCACTCTTTATGAACCCCCATTGGTGTGCCGGTAACCCACACACGCTCCACCAACGTTTCATAAAGTGCAATGTGCAACTTCATGGGTTAGCATCAAATTCACATTTTTTCTAAAGTAACTAGATTGGGAATTCTTGTACGGGTTCTAGTACTTTGATCATTATACTTTTAATGATTAAGCGGTCCTATCAAAACTGTTCGGCTAACGACCCTCCACTGATCAGACGAGCGGTGGGTGAGAGTAAACACCCATTAGACCGCCATTTTATAAGCAGTCTCCTTATACCCACTTTATAGACCAGCTTCGTGAATGAGGCCTACTAATGATTTGACTAGCCAATTTATCTTATACATATAGTATTAACCTTTAATAATATATATAAGATGTATTTTAAATCTTTTAAAATATTCCTGGTTTATCTTTTAATTTCCTGAAATTTAACTATTAAATTTCAAATTAAATTAAACCTTTAATTTGATTTAATTTATCTTTTAATTAAACTATTAATTAAATTAATTAAATCTAGATATTTTAAACCTTTTTAAAATATTTTAGGATTTATCATTTAATTTTCGAAATTTAACCATTAAATCAAAATTAAATTAAATCCCTTGAATTATCTTTTAATTAAACAATTAATTAAATTAATTCAAATGTAGATAGGTTTTTCCAAATTAATCAAATCAATTTAAACCTATCTTAAACCCCTAATTATCGAATTCAAACAAACTGGGTTTAAGGTTATCCATTTAATTAACCAATTAAAGTTACCAAAAATAGAGAACCTCCTAAAACCCTAACCAGGAAAATCGAAAAAGAAGGGGGGAGGGGCTAGGGTTTCAAAAACCCTAAACCCCAAAATCGAAATCAGGCCCAAAGGATTTATAAACTTTAAACCCTAATTAGGAAAACTATTACAGCCATTCAATAAGAAAACAACCAAATGCTCTGATACCACTGAAAGGTTTTCCGCAACCATGAACTAAATAACCTAAGTTCACATGCAACCTAGAAAAGATCTATGTTTTCTTACATTGAACATGTAACTAATTCCTAAAGGCCAAACAAAAATTAACTAAAAGAATAAATCAGAAAAACTAACCTTTAGTTTTAATCTTGAAGCTAAGCAGCACAAGTGTCCTGCCTCAAATGAGATCACACCCAGGGAGCCAGAGGGTGGACGAAAATTCCAGAGAGAATTATGGAATGAGCAATCATAATGAGGCCTAGGGTTCCCTATTTATAGGGAAACAAGAAACCCTAGCCGTCAGCCATTTTCCGGATTATACGTACGCGCGTCGCGGCCTTTACATTGGCGCGCCGCGCGCCGCAATTCAACTATTGAATTTGTACGAATATGTACGCGCGTCGCGGCCTTTACATTGGCACGCCGCATGCCGCAATTCAACTATTGAATTTGTACGACTTTAATCCCTGACTTCCTGATTAATCTAATTAATGCCACAAAAATTAATCCAATTAATTCCTGATTAATTATTAATCAATCAATATAGTTTCTAATTAATATATTATCACTTTAATATATTAACAAACTATATATATCTTTTATTTCTATTGATTTATTAATCCCATAATAAACCAACCTTTCTCTCTACCGAACTTTCTACCAAACCTCCAGCTATGAGGGCAACCCAAATGGACTTTGCTTCTATTAATTAGGTAAATACAAATTATTAGTCATGGCTTAGACACCTAATCCAACAGAGACATGGATTGAGAGCAATCTTCGTCCGGTACTCTGTTTCCCGACTTCCGATTCTACTTATGACTATAAGACTTCTAATTGAACACATCAATTCAGTCCTGGCTGGCCAGCACTTTAGTCAACTTCAAAATCATCGAGAGGCCTACAGATATCTGTTTCCCACCAGGGTCAAGGAACGAATAAGCTTCGACTCATATGCTTGTGTCTTTTACTCATCAAAATCGCACACAACAATACGTTTTTATAACATCGAGTTACCGATGCGTTTATGCATTATCATTGCATAACCGACTTGCAAATTTCAACTCATATGTCTCCGCTTCAAGACCATAAGATATTATCGTCTCAACATTGCTCGTGATGTAATCCATGAAACAATCTATTGAGCGTGTGTTTATCCAATACTCAAATCTCCATTTCTAAGTACTCATGAACGTTGTAGCAATCTTATTGCTACGTCTAACTCCTTAGACAATCTACAAACCAATTCATGACAGTCTTGATTCAATACTTACTTCCCAAAGTATGAGCGACTGTGGACCTTTCTGAATAATTAAATTATTCGGGAAGTAAAACATGCGAAAAATGAAACATAAAATCTGATTGGTAGCTACTCCTGCTTATTACCAAGTCTCCACGAGGTAATTACCAAGTCGGATCTTTTATCAAAATATTATCGGTTTCTAGATTTCTTTTAAACTTTCAATTCAAGTTTTATATCTATGTCTTCATGAACCTTTTACTCTTTCTATGTATCCAAAGTGTCTTACACTAGTACATTTCATTGCAGATGATCCAATCGGATACTCTTCCGATGATATCTCAATTTGTCATTCTGTCTTTTTTACTCACAACTCCATTCCGGTGATGTATAATTTAACTTCCCATGGTTCTCGGGGTCTTTAGTCTATATGACTACACCCTAAGACTATTTCGAGGTGTTATGATGTGCCGGTGAACCACACACGCTCCATCAGAATACCAACGAAACTCTTTAACCATGAAGTCTCATAGCACCACGTCCTGATGTAAACAATTACCGGTTTGAAACTCCTTTCAAATTGTTACTAACATTCACCCCAATCATTTCCTAAAGATTTCTCACGTGTTTTCAAATAATCCAACCAGTATTCTCAGCCAGGTTACATCCTTAATCCAACTTACTATGCTCCAAGCATTAAGTCATCAGGACATGTTCATGACACTTCTGATCGATCCAAGAAGCTCGTGGAATCTGATGCAATCGTATTCCAAACCGTTTCGGAATCTTAAGATTACTTACAATCCCTGTGTCATGACTTTCGAAAAACAATTTCCTTTCAGAGACTTTTTCTCATGCATCTTGAATCTTATCAAGATGATGTTCACAATGGCTGAGTCTATACTGACTATTTCATCTATCCGATAGATGTCTGTGAACTACGTGAGTATGTTGCACCCCTTCTATTGCTTTCATGCCAAGTCATCACACTTTGTAATGACAGGAAACTCTTTTCCTGAGTTTATGCATCTTGAATCTTATCAACATCATATTGGCAGAGTTTTGATCTATCTAATAGATGTTCGCAACCACTTAAGTACGTTGTATCTCTTTTAAGTCTTTCATAGAGATCCATCTTTTAACACCAAGTTATTACACTTTGTAATGATAAGAGACGTTTCCTAGACACATTATGTAACCCACATATAGTGCTAGCAGATAACAACAACACTCCCAGTGGCTTTGACACGGTTATATGACTCTTTCGGACTATTCACAAAATCCAGAACTTTTGGCACATTTTGAGAATCCGAAATCCAAACCTTTCTGACATATTAATGGAAATCTTTCAGGCTATTTACAAAATCCAAACTTTTGGCATATTTTGAGAATCCGAATATCCTTTATTGTGAGGTGCCCGTGGGAAGAATCTCGGGCCTATGTACCTTTGTATTGGCACATTCTTTATGAGTCCCTATTAGTGTGCCGGTAATCCATACGCGCTCCACCAACGACTCACAATGTGCCATGCCGTATCCTCTCGGATTTCATCTTCTATTGAGAGTGCTTCTCTCGGAATCAATTGCTTGACTCTGAGTATCGTCTCACTCAACCGGATGTTCTGTAAGTACATTTCTATCTATGTCGTTTTCTTTTGATGATTCAATTACTCCCACTGGTTGTTAGACCAGGAGTAAAATCAATCAAATTGCCACATAGACTGTGTCTCGCCCTAAGGTTCTCTTATTTGGCAGCAACCGGGGTCACCAATGCTTCCAAGTAGTTGGATCACTTATCCGTACCATCTTTAGTGTTTTACAGCTAATTGGTATGTCACCCAGATCATGATACCTCATGACGGTGACCAACACTACTGGTTAAACGAAGAGAAGAGTATGTCAGGTTTAGCAGGAATCTGATTCCTGGGCAAGGCCCAGTGATGACCAGAGGTTCTTTCGCTTGGCTAATCCCTGAACTCATTCAGGATTATTCTTACTCCCACTATTTTCCTTAGAACATGAGTCCTTTCTAAAAGAGCTCTTCGTTCATATGTACAGTTGGGATGGTCAATGAAAAACGACATTGCTGATTAGTTTCAGGCTAGTCATAAGGTTTGGACGAACGCTACATGACCCTGGACTTTCTATGTACAAGTGGGACGATCCCAGCTTTACATTTCAGACAACGTCGGCATAACCTACTTAGTCTAAGATGTGGTCGGAATATGGTTTCTTCGGTCTGACCGGTTGAAAATCCAATTTATCGAAAACTAATTAGGTGTATCTTATACATCGAGGATCGAACTATTTCGACCAATGCTCCATCATCTTCCCTAAGACATATTATAACCATTAATGTTCTTGGAAGAGGACTGTGAAACATTTTCTTAGTTTATGTTGTCACTCAGGTTCTGTTGATCTTATACTTCCTTTGAAGTCCTTGAACAGTTCAAGGTTTCAATCAATCGCTTATTCTGATAAGCGATGACATATTCGTCATACTAATTGGCAAATATCATGAAGTATAAGTAATTGTGTTATGTTCGAAGATTCGAGCAATACACAGTAACTAGTGTGTTCATTGCTCATAATCTTGTTGTCTTTTACATCTCTATGTAAATTTTATGACTTTGTTAATTTTGTTCAAGATATGCAATCATCATCTGACTCTAAGTTAACTGATTCCAAAATCCTATCCAACTGGACCTTTGGTTGAATTGATCCTTATAAAATGTTTCTTTAACAATCATGGAGGACACAATTCATGGATCCAAACACTTTGAATGCATTAACTTTCAAGTTACTGCCATTCATGCAATTAACATACTCATACAACATTTCAAGGAAAATTTATACAAACATGTATTAAAAGAAAAACAATATTTTATCAAGACAAAATGTCCTTGAACAATGTACTGTATGACAGACAATGTCGCTCGCATCAAATGAGCTAATAACAAGGTCATAATATCTAACTAAACTCCAAAACTGCATGAGCTTCAGATCCAATCCGAATATGCTCATATGCAACAACATCCTGTATCCTACAGAGTCCATGCATACAGAGCAAATATGAGAAACACATCCTGTATCAAGGAAATAAGGATTAGGAGTTTTGAGTTCTTAGGATATTCTTGAGTTGCCAAACTGTTCGGCCTTGGAGCATTTTTCCAATCTTTCTATGACTGTGTCCCACCCTGTGGATTCCCAGTTTGTGACATCGAAGAACCAGTCCAGACGATCTGGATCATTTCTTGATGTGCCTTATTACTGGACTCAATCCTGAAGCAGCTGAATCAATGGAACTATGCTTCTCCATGAATGACTCGTATAGAGTCAACATTGAATGCATTTCCATGAATGTATTATCTGGTTGCCCTTTCTATATATCTGGATGAACATACCGGCGAATCGACTTAATGTTCAACTCCCGATTAAAGGGTGGCCAAATTTATACAGTTCACCTATGTGTCTCTGTATCTTGAGAACATGTGAACTGGTGCTACTTCCTGCACACTTCAAGCTCTTTGAAGATCTCAGCTCTTCCTTTTTCAACTGGTTCTCAGAACCTTTCCTCAACCAGCTGTGCTAACTTATCCGACCCTAGGAATTCTAAATCCCTGCGGAACTCGGGGTCAATGATCAATAGCATGAGGCAACGAACTTTCGTTAACTTAATAGTCAAGGAGTCATGCTCATCACAGGCTACTGTGTGATGCCATGCTTTGGGGAGCTGACACTCAGTCAGATATGGCTTGCCAGCAAAACTGAGACCTATTCTCTATTTGTGAGGCCATACCACATAGTTCAGGCCAGTCAGTCTTACCATATGTAACAGGTGCATTCTGAAACTCTCAGAAATGGGTGAAGGAGGAGAAGGATGAGAATTGACACTATCTTTAGACATTTATAAAATTTGAATTTGTTAGTTTAATTTTAATCCTTTTAAATAATTACCCAAATTATTATTTAATAAGGCCAGGATCCAAAATACCCCAAATATGGTGTGAAGAGGGATGCCGTAATCACAACACAATGGTCATTAAGGTAGATATACAATTATCAATTTCAATCTTATGAAATTCCTAGATCTGTGAGATTCATTGAACTGTTCAATGGCATGTTTAATCTCGGATATGCTCTATTGTTTGTGACTGGGATGCCGAGGATCACAAACTAGATGTGAATAACCATGCAAATATGCTCGGTAACCTCAATGTCATTTATCATATATAATTGATGTGCCGGTTAACCACACACGCTCCGTCAACAATGATAAATCATGAAAAACCCATTACCACTCTTTATGAGCCCTTATTAGTGTGCCGGTTAACTACACACGCTCCACTAATGTCTCATAAAGTGTAATGTGCAATTTCATGGATTAGCATCTAATTCACATTTTTCCTAAAGTAACTAGATTTGGGATTTTATAGAATATTCCACTACTTTGATTAATAACATTATACTTTTAATGAGATTAAGTGGTCCTATGAAACTCGTTCGGCTACCGACACTCCACTGATCAGGAGAGCGGTGGGTGAGAGTGGACACCCATTAGACCGCCATTTTATAGGCAGTCTCCTTATACCCTCTTTATAGACCAGTTTTGTGAATGGGGTCTACTATTGATTTGACTGACCAGTTTATCTTATATACATATAATATTAACTTTTAATCTTAAAATATATAAGATGTATTTTAAAACTTTTAAAATATTTCTGGTTTAATCTTTTAATTTTCTAAAAATTAACTCTTTAATTTTAAAATTAAATTTAAACCTTTAAATGATTAAAGTTATCTTTTAATTAAACAATTAATTAAATTAATTAAATCTAGATAGGCATCACAAATTAATCAAATTAATTTAATCCTATCTTAAACCCTCAATTTCAAAAAAGTCAAGAAGTGGGTTTAAGGTTTCCATTTATTAATTAATAATAATTACCAAAAATAAGAAACATGCAAAACCCTAGCATGCCAATTTCGTAGATAAGGCGGGGGGGGGGGGGAGGCTAGGGTTTTTAAAACCCTAGCACAAAATCGATTTGGCCATCTCAAAGGGTTTTAATCTCGATAAAACCTTTATCAAATAAAATAGTTACAACAATTCAATCAGAAAAACAGCCAAAAGCTCTGATACCACTGAAAGGTTTTCTGCAATCTATGAACTAATAATCCTAAGTTCACATGCAACCTAGAAAAGGATCTATGTTTTTCTACTATTGAACATATAACAAAAACCTAAAGGCCAACAATTAATCTCTAAAGAATTCAATAAGAAAAACCAACCTTTGATTTACTTCTTGAAGCCAGTAGCACAAATGTCCTGCCTCAAATGAGATCACACCCAAGAGCAAGAGGATGAGAACAGAATTCCAGAGAGGCAGAGTGATGTTGGCGCCGATTAGGGTTCCCCCAGGGTTCCCTTATTTATAGCCTCCAGGTGGTACAGTCAAAACCCTAGAGGAGCCCTCTAATGGACAAGCATGTTACCCATTTGGACTAAGCCTCTAAAACCCTAATTAGGGTTTCGAAATTATGGAGGCTCCCTCTATAATCTTGCCACCTTTAAGGCTCCCACTGGCCAGCCATTTATTCAACTATTGAATAATTACAAAACCTATCCCTGCACCTTTAATTAATTAAATTAATCACTAAATTAAATCAAATTAATTCTAGATTAATTTCAAATTAATTAATATAGTTTCTAATTAATATATTATCACTTTAATATATTAATAAACTATTTATTTTATTTCTATTTAATTATTAAACAATTAATAAATCAATCTTTCTCTCTCTACTGAATTTCTGCCAAACCTCTAGCTATGAGGCAACCCAAATGGACTTTGCTTCAATTAATAAGATAAATACAAATTATAAGTCATTGCTTAGACACCTAATCCAATAGATAGAAGTTAAAGACTACAACCTTTGAAGTCCTTTGAATCCAACTCAAGGATTAGATGTTGTTGAAGATAGCAACAGAACCATGAAGAGAATCTTCACTAGAGGTATCCACCACAAGTATTCCAACACCCTTGAATGTTAGTTCTATTCGTGCTTGTAACAACGTCTTAAGCTTGAAAGATTAAACCAACTTTAATCTTTCAAGAGAGCATATCACATGAATCAAAACTTGCCTAACAATTAGCAAGATAGATGGAGAGTAGAGAGGAGAAAAGTGTCAGCCTTTTGGAGGAAGAGAGAAAAGTCAAGAACAATTCAAAAACATTAGCCATCTAACTCTTGCATCTATACCTTTTAATCATATTAAAAGAGACATTGCACTTGGAAAATGGAAGAGTTCTTTGCATTTGATTAGACATTCATAATACCCTCCCTTTCGCCAAAAATGATAAGAGGCTTCTCTCTCTCTCTCTCTCTCTCTCTCTCTCTCTCTCTCTCTCTCTCTCTTCAACTTTTATATTTTATAAAGGGAACTCTTCATTAAAGTCTCATAATTTTTTCTCAGTTTATAAAAAAGTTTCAAATTAATTTTTATTAAGAAAAAGGTCCCAAAATAAATTTTATTAACAAAAAAGTAACATGAACTACATGTTTTATCTTCAACAAAGTCCTAATATTTTCGCACAGTTTACGGAAAAGTCCCAACATTAGCCGGTTTTCTATCCATTTTTGTTAATAAAAATTAATTTTTTGACTTTTTTGTTAATAAAAATTAATTTGAGACTTTTACATAAACTGATCCAATATATTGGGAATTTATTGGAGATTTCCTTTTTATAAACTCTTAAAATACTTTTATAAAATATAACTTTCTTCTCCTTTTAATTCAAATAAGTTTCCAAGGTTAACAACAAAATTAACATTAAAATAAATAAGAATTTATCAAATAAATAAAATAAATAAATAAGAATATATATATATATATATATATATATATATATATATATATATATATATATATATATATATATATGTTATTTATTTTAACATTAAAATAAATAAGAATTTATCAAATTTTTTTAAATCATTTAACCTTAAAGTGATATAAATATTTACACTCTCTTTTATTAATTCGTACAATATGAATTAAAGTTAGATTCCATATTATTTTCACAAAAAATAATAAACACAAGAATTATGCTATTTTAACATGAATCAAATTCATAAAATAAAATGATCACGAAGGTGTCTAACTTGTTATTGGTGTGACCCTAATATGATCATATGTTATTAGCAATACGATCTATAATGGTTCTTGAGCATCTAGTTTCAACAATCTCCCACTTGAACATGATTCATTGTAGTTTGATACTGACAGTGGTGAACGTTTAGCAACATTTCACTGGCCCCAATAACATATAATTTAGTGCCATTCAACAACACACAATTTCCAAGAGCTCAAAGCTTCACTTTGTGTATAAGGTTATATATGAGTAATCCTTTTGTCACAGACATCATGTTAAACATGAGACACGAATATCAGTCATTCTCATTTGTGTTCAACTTTTAGTAAGGCATCTTAGATGTCTAACTCTCAACAAATAAGAGGAACAAATCCCGTCTTGACTACATACACCTCTCAATTAGTTCACACTATACCTGAAGATGGCCTTTATTACTACCTATTTTCAAGAACATCGATTAACCATATCAAAGCATAACACTCTCTACACTTGAGTCCCAAATATGCATCTTAAGTCTAAGGATACATGGATAGTACCTTTGTTCAAGAGTCACTCATGAAGACGATCCATGAAGTAATCTTAAAGTGGGTCAGGTCCAATACTTGTTCCCTAACAAACACCTATGACCTTGGTTGCAACACTTTGCCATTTTCGTCCTATGAAAATCAACCAATCCAATTCATATTAGTCTTACTTCAAAGTTTCTCCCATAACTATGATCGACTATGGACATTTAGAATAACAAGATTATTCAAGGATTAAACATGCTAATATTGAACCTAGTCTTGCAAAACTCGGTTTACTCGGCCGAATACTCGGGCTCGGCAAGACACCTTCGCGATTTTTCACGAATCAGTTGAAATAACTCGGACCACGGAGTACTCGGGATTACTCGGTATTCCTCGGGATTCCTCGGTCAAACCTTATACTCGGTTTTGTTGACTTTAAAAAAATGAAACCCTTAAGTATGAAAAGTCGTCTAAAAGGTTTCTAAATTCAACTTTTCACGGAACACTCACTCCCGCCTCCCTGGTATCTCTCTCGATTTGCAATTCCCGATAATAGCCGGCATCCTATCTTCTGCGATCTTTTCTCCAATCTGACAACGATGGTATGATAGGTATGAATTCTATCTCTTTCCCTCATCTCTATTTCTTGAATGGGCTTCATCTCAGCGACGATTTCAGGCAGATTTTTTCAGCGTTTCAAGAATCGATTTCGGTTTTGTTGTTTAGTATAATCGATTTCAAGCTATGAATTTCAAGCAGCCTTTCGGTAAAATAGATTTTATACTTGTTTTATACTTGTTTCTTGTGTAAGACTGTAATCGATTTTAGTATAATCGATTTCATTATAATCGACTTCGTATATACCTGTTCAGTTGTGTGAAACTGTGAATATGTAATCGATTTTTGTTTTCACTTTTCACTTTTCAGTATAATCTAATTTCAAGCAGAATGTAATTGATTTTTGTTTTTCTGTAATGGTTTAGACTATATAGAATGTAATCGATTTTTATTTTCAATGTAATGGTTTAGACTTTGAGAATGTAATCAATTTTTGTTTTCACTTTTCAGAATGTAATCGATTTTTGTTCAAAATGTCTTTACTTGTTTGCAGTTGTTTGTTTTAACTATAATCTGTCTGATTAGTGATTACAGTGAAATTGTGAATGTGTTTACTTGTTTGTTTTAGCTGTAGTTTGTGTATAGTTCTAAGTTATAAGTCTGATTACTAGGAAATTATGAATGTGAAATTGTAAATTTGTTTACTCGTTTGATTACAGTGAAATTGTGAATGTGATATTGTGTTGTACAGTTCTAAGCTCTAACCTCTAACTTGTTGCTAACACTTAATACTCCTATGTTTGTTTGAATTTTTAATTAGCTTGTTAATCAATGACTTCCAACACACCCGTCTATGGAATCAACCGCAAGTCAAGAAAACCTTAAACCGAACTCGAATGATGTTAGACGGGAATATGGAGTCATGACAAATCCTAACAACAAAGATAGGGTAAGATGTATTTTGTGCATGAAAGAGATGCCCGGAGGAATCAATCGACTAAAACAACACATTGCAAATATAAAGGGAAATATAGTTTCATGTCCTAAATCTACAAAAGAAGACCAAATAAAATGTAGAGATGCTCTAAAAGATTTCCATATAAAAAAGAAGGGGAAAGAATATGATAATGAATCCTTAAGAGCGGGGGTGAATATTAGAAGTGATGAACATGAAACCATTGATCTTGAGGATGATTCAATGAAAGAGTCCTTTGGTTCTACAAAGGTCCCACGTTCTTTTGGTCCAATGGATTGTTTTGCAAACATTATAAACCTCGAAAACATTCCGAATAGAGGAAAGAGCAAACATGATGATATTTTGGATGTTGTTCGTAAAGAACACATGATTCGCGTGAAAGAATACATTTGTAGATGGGCATATGATTGTGTAATTTCTTTTCATGCTTTTGAAAAGGATAGCTTCAAATTGATTTTGGAGGCGGCTGGCCAATTTGGACGTGGTGTTCAACCTCCAACTAGATATGAGATGGGAGAAACATTCCTAAAGAAAGAAGTAGAAAGAGCAAACCAATTATTGACACCATATAAAGACGAATGGAAATCTAATGGGTGCTCGATTATGACCGATGCATGGTCCGATAGGAAGAGAAGAAGTATCATGAACTTGTGTGTGAATTCAAATTTAGGAACCGTCTTTTTGTCCTCTAAAGAATCTTTAGATGAAGCTCACACGAGTGTGCACATACATGAGTATGTTGAAACTTGCATCAAGGAAGTTGGTCCCGAAAATGTTGTTCAAGTTGTGACCGACAATGCCTCAAATAATATGGGAGCGAAAAATTTGTTGAAGCAAAAAAGACCAACTATTTATGGACATCATGTGTGACACATACTCTTAATCTTATGCTTGAAGGTATTGATTTTAATTTTTAACCATGCTAACTTTCTTATGTCATATTATTCATTATTTTTAATTTTTTATGGATATTATTAACATGTTTATGTATTTTAAAAGGTATTGGTGGGCTACCTAGGTTTTAAAAAATTCTCAATCAAGCAAAAACACTAACGGTGTTTGTTTATGCCCATCATAAAACTTTGGCCTTGATGATGCATTTCACTAAGAAAGGGGATATTGTAAGACTGGGAGTCACGAGATTTGCTTCCGTGTTTCTCACTTTGCAAAGTTTGGCCGATAAGATGACCGAACTAAAACAAATGTTTGCTAGCAAGGAATGGGAGTTATGCAAATTTTCTAATAAGCCTAAAGGGACGGCGGCATATGCAATGGTGGCAAATACCTCATTTTGGACCGGTATAGCTTTATGTTTAAAAGTTTTTTCCCATTTGGTCACAGTTCTCTAGATGGTTGATGCGGATCCAAAGTCGTCCATGGGGTTTGTATATGGTGAGATTCAAAAAGCGAAAGAAGAAATTATTAACGTTTTGGGAAATAAAAAAATTATGAGCCGATTTTGGATATCATATCAAAAAAGATGAAAGATAGGCTTGATACAAACCCACATTTGACGGCCTACCTTTTAAACCCATATTATCTTTATAAGGATCCGAATATTGCAAATGATATTAATGTGTCGGATGCGTTTATTGATTTTGTTGATACAATATATCTAGGAGATCACACTTTGCAAAACCATATTGTGATGGTCGAGTTGCCGGTGTACAAGGGCAAACAAGATAAATTTAGTCGGGAAATAGCAATGAAAGGATGTGAGGTGAATGGTGACAAATTTGATCCGGGTAATCCATTTTTATATTTTATATATAATTATATTCTATAAAAGTCAAAATTTTCTGACTAATAAGTATGTTTAACTTCAAATTGTAGCAAATTGGTGGGCCGCTTATGGTGTCTCAACTCCTCATTTGAGAAAGATTGCTATAAGGATACTTTCTTTAACAACTAGTTCATCGGGATGTGAAAGAAATTGGAGCACTTTTGAAGGGGTTGGTTGTTAACTAATTTTTTTTACTATGATTGTTATATAATTTAATTTTTTTATAAATCATGTACTTAACTATTTAATTTTGTAGGTACATACAAAGAAAAGAAATAGATTAGAGACGACTAAATTGAACAATCTTGTTTTTGTTTAATTTAATGCAAATTTAATCGAAAAGAACAAAAAAAGAAAAACTAAGGATATGGAAGTACTAAAAGCGAATGATGCAAGTGAGGCTCAAGATTGGATTGTCGAAGGTGATGTCGTGGATGAAGTTGATGAGTTTAGTGATGCCATGGGAGACGATGAATCTTTACAAAATCGAAGAAGTTCTAGATTGAGAGAACTTGATGAGGAAGAATTCGTGTCCGAGGATGAAGAGGAAGTGAATCAAGAAATTGATTATGAATCAAATGGACTTAACATCAATGAACAATATGGAGCTAACTTGGAAAATGAAGATTAGATGACTACTCTAATATTAAAGTCAAAAGAATGAATATAACTTTTTGGAGAAGTTGTATCACTTTAACATATAAACAAGTGTCCTTCTTATGATATTCATCTATTTTGTTATAAATTTCAATGAACTTATAATATTTGTCATATATATAATTTACCCAAAATTAATAGCTTTATAATTTACGTTATCTGAGTACTCGTCCGAGTACTCCCCACCTAGCCGAATACTTGTTGCTCACTGGTCCACCGACTTAGGAGCGCCTAGCATCTTTTGCAACACTGATTGAACCCAAGTATTAATTAAAAGATCATATATTATATATCTGAATCAATACGATACGTTGCTTATATTTTTCTATATCCAAATATTAAATCCAAATCAAATCCCATTACTAGAATAAAGAAGTCTTATACCTCAAGCGTGACTCTTTAAGCTTAGCATATGGAAGGAGCTTTGTGAATGGATCTACCCAAATCTAATTTGTGTGAACTTTTTGAATACTAACATCTATTTCTTTAACTTTATGCTGAGTATAGTTAAATTTTTGGAGCAACTTCTTGGTGTTCTTATGTGACTTATGGTCGTTAACTTGCTTAAAGGCGTCCTTATCATCACAAAAGATTTCTAGGTGATCCTGAATGGAAGGAATCAACCTAGCATTTCAATGAGCTCCTTCATCCAATCATCTTCCTTTTTGCAGCATCTGAAGGAGCAATGTATTCTTATTTTGTAGAAGAATACGCAATCTTGCTTCACTTGGAAACCCTTTTAATAAACTATCCCTTCATTCATGATGAAGACGTACCCCGTTTGTGGTTGAGAACCTTCTCGATAAATGTAACACTTTACACTAAGATCATATTCTGGCATATAGATCCAAACATCTCCCACTTGCACAAGTTTACATCAAGGATTGCCTTAGGTATGTGGAGCCTAATCCGATCTGGGGGAATCACTACGACCAAAGGAAATCAATGGTGTGAAGCAACCAAGAACCGAGGCGAGGAAGCCAGTAGGGTTAGAGGATGAATTAGTTTGGATCAGTTACCTTCGTTCGAGGATGTGAAGCTCGTCCACAGCAGAAGTCAGCAGGACCTTGGATTAGTCTTCACTTTGGTCCGGACATTGCAGAAGGATCTCCACATAGGTCAGATGGAGAAATTCGAAATGTTTTCTAAAAGGAGAAGCTACATTAGAAGCGAAGTGTCCCCTTGGCATAAGTTCCAAGGTCTGCTATTTTCTAAAAGTTAGTCTGCCCAGCATGTTGCATACCATGTCACATCAGACGACCTATTGCAGAAAGCAATAAGTATAGAAGATTTGTAATCATTTCTGAGATCTCCTTTTGCCTAGTATAAAAGTCAATCTCCATGTAACTAATGGTGTGTGCGTTATTGTGTGAGAATTGAGTGTAGTTATACTTGTAAATTTGTATAGCATTCATACATACATAAAATCTCTTTAGTTCCATAGTGGATGTAACTTGATTTAACGATCGAGTGAACCACTTAATTCTTTGTGTTGATATTGCTTGTGTGTTTCTTCTTGGATTTCTTGATGCAACTATTTTGTGGCCTTGTGCTCTCTTGTCGAAGTGTTCGTCTGGCAGATTCTTGATCTTGGGATGTTGAAGTTTATCGATCTCGCTTGTCGCTACCCAACAAACTAGTATCAGAGCTATGTCTGAAGAAGAAATGAACAAGATAGACAAGTTCGATGGTTATGATTTTTGATTCCAGAGAATGCAGATAGAATACTATCTTTACCAGAAAAAGCTCCATCCCCCGTTGACTGGAGAAAAACCAAAGAAAGTGTCGTAGGAAGAGTAGGAACCGTTGGATCGGCAGGCCTTGGGTGTTGTCCAGTTATCATTGTGGAAGTTTTTTGCTTACAACATTGTCAATTAAAGAACTATTTTTGGCTTACTCATAATATTGTCTAACATGTATGAAAAACCCTCAGCTACAAACAAAGTTTTTATCATTAGAAAACTTGTGAACACGAAGATGAAGGAAGGAGGTTCTGTGGCAGAGCATGTCAATGAGTTCAATTCCATCATATATAGGTTGATATAGGTGGATGTTAGTTTTGATGATAAAGTCCAGGCCCTACTGTTATTATCTTTGCTTCCGGACAATTCGTCAGGAACAGTCACTGCGGTCAGCAGTTCGTCCGAAACAACAAAACTCACTTTTAAACGCATCTGAGATTTAATCCTTGGGGAAGATATCCGGAGGAGGAATGCAGGCGAATGGTGCAATAGTTTTATAGAATGTTGCATTATTCTATTTGAATATTATACATTAAATTAATATTCCAAATTTGATAATGCAATGAGTTTTATACAATATTGTATGTAATTCTCCATAAAATTAATATTCTAGTGTTTGTTACATTTTAAATGTAGGTAAATGAATAGAATAACAAGATCAAAAGCAAGAAGACTAATTGAAAGCTCTAATGTATGGCTTATGTTTTGGTGTAGATAAAACTTCAAGAATGACAAAACCAAGGCCGAAACAAGTTATCAATAGGAAAGTAAAGAATATCACTAGAGGCCCTTCGTAAAAAAAGTTAAAAGGAAAAAAATATTTGATCTTGATAACTCGTCTGATAGATTATCAAACCAATATTCTAATAAAATAATGTGATATGTTGTCTGTATATGTAGAATATTTTAGTTTATTGTACAATATTCAAGTTTTGGTTTGTAATGTTAATGGTATATTGAAGATATGGTATAATGTTAATATTCTAGTTTCACACAAGTATTTTCTAGAACAAAGCCATGAAATATCATAGTTTTTAATATAATATTCTAATTTGTAGTATAATATGCTAGTATATATGATTTTCATTTTATAACATTATGCTTACATTTTGATGTCATTTATAGCATTCTACTTTATTTTTATTACATTTACCACATTTTATTTACATTTTGATGTCAAAAGATCGAAAAAACGGAACATCAAACATGTATATAAAAAGAAGATTTGATATCATATAGGATACTACTTACCACTTTGATTTAATTTATAACATTTTACTTATATTTTCATTCCATTAATAACATTCATCTCGCATTTTGATGTCAAGAATTTTAAAAAATTAACATCAAACTTGTATAGACAATCAAATACATGACAAATGTATAACATTAAACACGGTAATAAATTCTTGCAATTATTAGTAGAACAAAGTCACAGAATGTTCTAGCTTGTACTATGATATTCTAGTTTATATTATAATGTTCTAGTTTTGGTTTGTAATGTTAATGTTAGATTAAAGATATGGTATTATGTTAATATTCTAGTTCCAGACAAGTGTTTCTAGAGCAAATTCATTCAATATTCTAGTTTGTAATATGATATTCTAATTTGTGGTATTATATTCTAATATATATGATTTCCAGGTTATAACATTCTACTTACATTTTGTTGTCATACATAGCATTCTACTTATATTTTGATTACATTTATGACAGTTTACTTACATTTTGATGTCAAAAAGATTGAAAAATGAAACATAAAGAATTTTTGATGTCATGTATAGGATACTACTTAAACTTTGATTTCGTTTATAGCATTCTACTTACTTTTTTATTTCATTAATAGCATTATTCATACATTTTGATGTAAAAATTCTAAAAAAATGACCATCGGACTTATATAGACAATCCAATAAATTACAAATATATAACATTAAACACAATAATAAATTATTGCAAGCACTATTAGAATAAATTCATAAACAATGCAAAATAACCAAAACTTGATCATAAGTACGCCATATTTCCAACCATACTTAATATTCTACTAAACATTAACCAGTAATTCACAATTCAAAACATAACTATTGCTTATACCTACGTTGTTAAAAATATAAAGAACATAAGAACGAAAATTCTTGTATATCATTCACAACCACATATTTACAAACTTACAAAAATTCACTGCTTGTATTACTTCCAATGCATTCTTTGCATGGATCCTTTTGTCCTTTGTCCTTTATTTCACATTATGATAAGGAGCTATCAGTTGAATGATTGGGTCATTTTGGTTTAACGTAATACATGATTAACATGATAAATTAAGCTTTGTTTAACGAAGAATGACCATACTTTTGATGGAATTGAGTGAAATACATGCAGGGATTAAACACGGGAATTTTGGGCAAAAAACTGCGCATTAAACGGACACCGAAAGCTGGAGAAAATCGTCAGCAACCCAGGAAACGTCCCAGACGCTGGCCTGGAACTCTGGGCCAATTTTGAAGGAAAAAGCAAGCCAAGTATGCGAGCAAGCCCCGTCAGCATCCTAGGTGGCGTCTGGGACGCTGGCCTAGGACGCCCAACATTTTTGAGATGTCTCATCGTGGAACTCTGCACATCGTAAAGAGCTGAGAGTTCTTCCCAGCGTCCCACGGGCGTCTGAGGCACTGGCCTAGGACGCCGCTGCCAATCCAGCCCTATATTACCTTATTTAAGCCAGTCTATTTAATGATACTTTCACCCATCGACCTAAGGCACTTCCCAGACGATTTTCACAAGGTTTTGGTGCTTTTCCAATGTCCAAAACATCCCCAAAACACATTCAAACAATCCTAATCTCAAATTTAACCTCTTTTGCATCAAGATCAAGCCAGAGTTCCTGAAGCTTTGAAGATCTACACATGTTCATCATCTCCAACACAGTGTTTGCATCAGTCCTAGTCATGAGTAGCTAAATCAACTCGTGATCGCAACCGGGAGTAGGTTTTGATTTCTTTTCCAGTATTGTATTTAGATTTGAACCTTTATATTCATGAACACAGTATTTGGTTTGTTTGTTTTTCAATCATATGATTAGATTTCCATTACGTGTTCTTATATTGTTGCTTGATTGAGTGTAAGACGATTATTTTGTGATCTTCCCCACCGTGCCAAATCATCCACAATGGTGTGAAGGACGGAGGGTGCAGATTTTACATAGTTTGATCCCAGATTTAGTCAGTAGCAGTACGGTTATGTATATGTAATCTGAATGAACACAAAACTAGTAAAATCTGATATAATACTGTGTTTAGGAATCATAACTGAAACCGGAAGCGATCACCTTTTTTATTATTGAATTAAACCTTACAATATCTGTTTGCTAAATTTGTTTATTGTTAAGTTTGTTAGAACTAGTTGTTAACCATAAGCTCCTCGTGGATTCGACCCATACTTGCCCATAGATAATTAGTGCGTTTAAGGTTTATTTTTTATTGCATCAATGACTGCGATCATTGAACTCTCATTTACTTTCTTAGTTTTAGTATCAACAACATGTTTTGATCTTGACTTAACCATCTTTGTCATTTGATCTGCATCAAAAACATATAGCATACTTCTATTAGATAAAAAACTAGAATATTCAAATTACATACCATGTACTAGAATAATTCATGAAGTTGTTCCTTAAATACTAGACAAAAACCAATGTAAAAATCAAAGCTTGAAGCTAGTTTAATCGATTGATATTTGTATGTAGAATACTCTATTAGAATATTATTCTATGTTTTTTATGGTAAAGGAAAGCAATAAGATATAATACTTAAATCTTATTGCTTCAATCAAAATATCATTTTGACTTTTTCTTAAAACCAATCAAAGCTTCAATTTGCTCTGATATACAAGTTTGCCCTGATATACAAAATGAACTTTTACTATTGAAACTCGTGTTGCTTTGACTAAAAAGGATTACTGATCGATGTCAAATTTCGTTTGTGTTGCTTAAAACTTAACGAGATTATCATCCTTAGATTTCTGATTCATAAAAAAGATGCTTTGTTAATAAATCAAAACTGAATCAACAAATATACCTTCAATTTCTCATTCGAAAAAGAATGTGATCTATTATCAAAGTTGAATAAATGGAAATATATAATCAATCTTATAGTTAGAAAAAATACCTTTGATTTTCGATGGAAGTTCTGCATTATGATGAATCTATGAAATTCCTTATTAATTGAGCTCACTCGCAGTTGTTGCAGTTGCTTATTTATGTAACTGGAGCTTACAGAGATGTCATTCTCTTATCAAGTTAAAGCATACAAAGATGAAATCATTGAAATGGTATATGATCGAAGAAGGTGAGATGATGATTTGATCTAAGCACGAATATGATATTGAGATTTCTGATTTCCTTACAATCATGGATATTTGTTACGCCTTCATATTGGGAATATGTAACTTTGCCCTAATTAAAGGAACCTTTTACTTTTTCTTAAAATCAACCAAAGCTTCAATTTGCTCTGATATTATGCTCTGATATACAAAACGACCTTTTACTGTTGAAACTCATATTGCTTCAACTAAAAAGTTTTACTGATCAATGTCAAATTTCGTTCGTGTTGCTTAAAACATAGCAAGATTACCACTCTTAGATTTTTTATTCATCAAAAATATGATTTGTTAACAAATTGAAACTGGGTCAATGAATATACCTTCAACGTGTGATTCATAAAAGAATATGATCTATTATCAAAGTTAAATAAAGAATCACACTCATAGTTAGAAAATACCTTTGATTTTCAATGGAAGTTCTTTATTATGACAAATCTCTGAAATTCCTTATCTAAATAAGATCAATCGTAGTTCCCACAATTTCTTATTTATCTAACTAGAGCTTACAAAGATGAATTGATCTCTTATCAAGTTGAAGCATACAGAGATGAAATCATTGGTATGTTGTATGATCGAAGAAGGGAAGATGATGATTTGATCTGAGCATGAAGATGAGATTGAGATTTTTGATTTTCTCAGAATCAAGGATATTTTTTACGCCTTCATCTTGGGAATCTATAACTTTGCCCTAACTAAGGGATTAATTATGTGTTTTTAAAATTGACAAAATTGTCCCTCCGTGTTTAATTAAAAGTGATAATCTAATGCAAGCTGAACCACAAGATAAAAATGGATCAAGGGATGGAAGTTGGTCTTTGTGTCTCACAAAAATAGCTTGGTCTCAAATGAACCTTATATATATATATATATATATATATATATATATATATATATATATATATATATATATATATATATATATATATATATATATATATATATATATATATATATATATATATATATATATATTATATATGTGTATATATATATATATATATATATATATATATATATATATATATATATATATATAGAATTATAAAAACCGTGTGACTGTAGGACCGATTACTATCCGTTTGATTGCATAAGGGTAAGATAGGTATTTTATCTGATTACAAAAATTGAAATTTGAAATTCCAATTCGTATACGAGAAATTAGCATGTTGAATTGATTTTCGTAACTGATATATTATCATCTTAAGTCTAAATTAATATGCATACTCAATCAAACGTTTTAAAATTTCGATTTCATACTCAATTGGATTTGTTTATTCAAATTGATAAGATCGTTTAATTTTCGCATCGCAGTAAAGGTCCGTATCATATTTGAACCCAGGTAGAAGATGAAATATGTAGATTTTGGTTTGGTTTTTTTATATTTTTTTATATTTGTGATTTGCGTACGTTTACATGAATGTAAGTTTAACATATTTATGTGTAGGTAAAATATTATTAGGTTGAAGGCCATTCTTTGAGAATGGTAGTTAGTTGTATTAAATTTATTACATTCTAAGAGAATTTTCATTAAGGTTAGTTTTTTTTGGTATGTGGCAGTTTTTTTAGGTCTTATGTAAAGAATGATTTTGTATTCTTCAAAAGATCCATTAATAAATTCTTATTTGTTATTGCAATTGATCTTTTCTAATGAGATTTATTGTTATGAAATTTGTATTTTGTAAGAATCATTGCTCACATGTTCATGTTTGTATTTTGTATGAGTATTCTCTAAGAATGTGTACAAGGGTTGGCACATATTTGTGTCATTCTCTGAGAATATAAACATATTTTCATCTTTTAGAAATTGGCAGGGATGGAAGGTATGATTATTTAATTTTAAAGAAACAAAATCTTAAATTTGTAATTGGGGGCGATTCATTAGCTCAAGTTCAACATGTGAAGGGCCAAAGGAACGTAGGTGTGGCAGTTTCTTGTATGTATGAAACTGGTTTGAAGGTTGTAATGTTTGTTGTAGGGATGCACCCATTCCTGTTTGGCCTGAATGTTGGTAAAGCTGATAGGTAACACGTAGGTAATAATGAGGTTTGCAGGGTGTTACCTTATTACTACTAATGGTTTTTTTTGTTTATTTTTCTATGAGTTTTAGTTCCATGTTCTAATAGTTTTGTATGAATGGGGAAAGTGGTATGAAAGTTTTTGCTTTTTGTAACTTAACCTTTCTTTTATTGTTGTCTTTCACTAAAGGTGGTCATATGGACCAGACAGAATTTAAAGTGGATTCAAGTCGGGTAATTTTGGTGTGTGCAAAAACAGGTTTAAAAGAGTTGGCAAGTCAAGTAATGATGCTACTATTGATAATAAAAGGATGTATGCATAAAGGGACTCAAATGGACAAAGTAAATACACAATTCATGTAACACCCCAAGGTTAGAGTGTTAATTAAACTTGTAAGCATACTTGCGTGTGTGGAAGTATGAAATTTGTAAAATAATGGACCAAATTTGTCGTTTCGGTAAAGTTGACACTCCACATGTCAAGTATACGACATTATTGTGGTAATATTTTTGAGAATATGCTTGTGTAGTTTTATGTATAATTTCATTACGAACGCGTAGGCGAAAACCTCATCAAAAACGGAGTTTCGAGTAAAAAGTTATGGAGTTTTAAGTGTTTTAGGGTCAAACGGATACCCAAATGGGTCAAACCCGACCCAACTCGGGTTTAGGATCATAAAACTCAGATTTGACCTCCTATTTATGATATTTTCAGCCCTAAAACTCCAGAACACTCCTTGCAACTTTCCTTCATCATTTCCAATCGTTTTGGGCAAGAAATTGAAGATTTGATTGAAGATTTCAAGGTAAAAACATTAAATTTTACGGTTTTGTAGCGTTAATTCAACACTGTATTGTATAAATCATATAAAATCGTAGAAAAATCGTATGAAGGTGATTCTTACGGCCCTAGAACCGTATGGATGTGTAGTATCTGTAAGTTTTATATGTTATAGGTTAATTCTACATTCAAGATAGGTAGAAATCACGTTATTTACAGTGCAGTCGAATTGGTTCGTGACAGCACAATGTTCCTGCAGTGTAAAATTCGTATAAAATCATAGAAAAATCAGAAAAATATGAGGTCAGTGGCCTTAGAAACCTAAGGAAGAGTAGTACAAAACCATTATTGAGTCAATAGTATGATTCTGGGTTTAATCAGGTTAAACAAAGCATAAACAGACGGCTGCAAATTATTTAGCATATAGAAATATCAAGTTGAAAATTGTATAATTCAAGAATTGGTGACTATATATTAATAGTATTTGGTATGCAGATTCCAGGGGTTATAATAAAGTGATTGAATACTAGTAGATGATCTAAATTCCCTTAGATTCCAGAATTTGAAGTTTTATTCGGTTTGAGCCCAAGATTGACAATATCGCATCAAGGTGAGTAATCTTAACTATATCTAGTGTGATATACGATGATTACAATGGCACTACTTGAAGTAGTTGAACACGAGATAAGGGTAGAATACCCGAAACATATACGGATATATTATTGGATTGAGAATCCAAATGGTGCGGCCTCACGGCTATGATATTTAATCTTGAAACTAAATGGTGCGGTCTTAGGACCATGATTTTGGGTTATTGAACCTAAATTGGTGCGGCCTTTTGGGCTATGATATAAACGATAAAACTATTGGTGCGGCCTTAGGGCTATGATGTGATTAACTAAAATGATTTGGTGCGGCCTATATGGCTATGATATTTGGTGCGGCCTATATGGCTATGATATTTGGTGCGGTCAGTGATGACTATGATATATGGGACAGAAACTGTTTAAGAGTTAATTGTTATTATTCTCTTATATATGTGTAATGTTATTTGTTGATTACTCATTGGGCTTTATAGCTCACAGTTTTATTTGATATGTCCCTGCAGGTGAGCGTGATCCCGCTAAGGGAAAAGATAAAGTCCATGACTAAGGACTTAGGATGGTGAAGTGACAACCCGGCTTAATGGATGTATAATAAATTTATGTATTGTACTCCTTGATACACTTGTACCTGTTTATGTTGACAAATACCATTTGGATAATGTTTTCTTGTAAAATATATGGTTTGAAAAATAAAAATTTTTACGGGGTGTTTTGTTAATAAGTCGGGTGTTACAAGTTGGTCTCAGATCCGTGGTTTAAGTGAACTAGGTGTCTTAGATTAGATTCCTGGACTTAAACCTTGAGAGAAAATGGACAGATGGACTGTTAGACATATATAAGTTGCTATTATATATGTAATCTAACTGTTTGCTGAATTTTGAAGTATGAAAAATACAAGAAGTAATCCCACGGGTGCAAATTCGGGGCGAGGACCATCACGGAGTGGACCAGCCCGATCACATGGTTCAGTCGGACGAAGAGCAAGAGCACCAGCAAGGGAACCAGAGGGTGAAAATCCACCTGATATACGGGCTATTGTGGCTGATGTTGTTAGGGAACTTATGCCTACCCTAATGAACAACCCAAACCCGAGTGAAGTGGCTGCAAAAAGCATTCATGATAAGCAGCCGGAAGATGAAAGTCAAGGAGAAAGTCACGCCCGTTCAGAAAAAGACAAACATGGCGGGGAAGCTTCTACAAAGAAAGTCGGATGTACTTACAAAGCTTTCCTTGGTTGTAAGCCAAAAGAATTTTCTGGGACAGATAATCCAGTCCAGGCAATGGAGTGGATAATTCATATTGAGAAGGTGTTTCGAGTCAGCAAATGTGCTGATGAGGACAAGGTAGAATTTGCCACAAACCAACTCACAAGCAGTGCATTACATTGGTGGCAGATTTACTACAAGTCACTGGGTACTGATTCAACTTTATCGATACCTTGGGAACAATTTAAGACCAAGTTCAACGAGGAGTATTGTTCAGAGGTAGCCATAAAGAAATTGGAGGACGAATTTCTGCACATGGAACAAGGTTCCCAGTCTGTCCAATAATACACTCTGAGCTTTCTGGAGAAAGCAAGATTTGCGGAACACCATGTCAATACCGAAAAGAGGAAGATTGATAAGTATGTTTGGGGGCTGACGACCCGAATCAGAGAAATTGTGCAACCACTGAATCTGTCTACTTTCCGACAAGTGGTGGATAGGGCCACTGAACGGGAGACAGAGTTGAAGCGACAAGAAGATGAAAAGAAAGCCATGGAAACGAAAAGAAATGCGGAAGACCAAGGTTGGACGCCTCAGAAAAAGTCGCAGCAAACTGGGTCTAAGGGTAAAGGCCAGAAAGACGAAGGAAAGTGGTGCGAAAAGTTCAGAAAAAGGCACTCTGGGAGTTGCCGGGTCAATACTACATCTGCAAATTGTCGAAATTGTGGAAAACCGGGGCATGATGCTAGTAATTGTCGGGCGGAGCGTAGGTGTTTCCAATGCAGAGCTACGGATCATATCCGCCTGAACTGTCCCGAGTTGAAATCTGGAGCATTCAGTGATAGATCCAGAATTGATCAGGGAGGAAAGAAAGAGGAGGTGAAGAACCGAGGAAGACCGGTAGCCTCGCGAGCCTTTCAAATGACCGTTGAGGAAGCTCGTGAAAAGACATATGTGGTTACAGGTATCTTCACTCTCAATTCCATACCTGTATATGTTATATTTGATCCAGGGGCTACTCATTGTTTTGTATCGGAGTCTCTGATGCCTCGCTTGAATGTACCATTAACCCCAATAAATGAAAACTTAGAAGTGGCTATAGCAGACGGTAGATATGTTTGGGTTTCCGAACACCTGGAAGATTGTCAGCTTAAAATCTACGGGACCACTTTCCCTATAGATTTGAAGCCGATGACTACCAATGAATTTGGTGTAATAGTGGATATGGATTGGTTGGCAACGAATTATGCTAACATGGATTGCAGAAATAAAAGTATCACAATATTATCACCGGATGGGGAATGGATAAAGATTCAGGGTGAACGACCTCGGTTGAGAATGCCGATTATCTCCTTTGCTCAAGCCCGAAGCTGTGTTAGTAAAGGAGGGATGTCTTATTTGGCCTATGTAACAGTGGCTAAGCCAATAAAGGTGGGGGTAGCGAATGTAAACGTGGTAAACGAATTCCCAGATGTGTTTCCAGATGAACTTCCAGGGTTACCACCAGATCGACAGGTGGAGTTCACGATTGAACTAGTTCCGGGAGCTGCTCCTGTTGCTCGAGCTCCATATCGTTTAGCACCTTCAGAGATGGTGGAACTGCGAAAGCAACTGGAAGAACTGTTAGATAGGGGTTTCATCAGACCGAGTACATCGCCTTGGGGAGCCCCTATCCTGTTTGTTAAGAAGAAAGACGGGTCGATGCGTATGTGCATTGACTATCGGGAATTAAACAAGATCACGGTGAAGAACAAATATCCGCTACCAAGAATAGATGACCTGTTTGATCAGTTACAGGGAGCATCTTATTTTTCTAAAATTGACCTAAGGTCGGGTTACCATCAGCTGAAGATATGAGAATCTGACGTTCCGAAGACAGCTTTTTGTACACGATACGGTCATTATGAGTTTTTGGTGATGCCTTTCGGGTTAACCAATACTCCGGCCGTATTCATGGATCTCATGAACCGGGTGTGTCGTCCGTTCCTTGATACTTCGGTGATAGTATTTATAGATGATATCCTGGTGTATTCACGAAGCCAAGCCGAGCATGAGGTACACCTTCGACAAATGCTGGAGTTGCTTCGCCAAGAAAAGTTGTACACAAAATTCTCTAAGTGTGAATTCTGGCTAAGAGAAGTTCAATTTCTTGGTCATGTGATTAATGCCGAAGGGGTGAAAGTCGACCCAGCGGAAGTTGAAGCCGTGATGAAGTGGGAGCCGCCTCGAAGTCCAACTGAAGTACGAAGTTTCATTGGTTTGGCAGGCTATTATAGAAGATTTGTCGAGAATTTTTCCTCGATAGCTGCCCCGTTGACCAAGTTGACCAAGAAAGGCGAAAATTTTGAATGGGCGGGAAAACAACAAGAAGCTTTTCAAAGGTTGAAACAAGCCTTAAGTGAAGCACCGGTGTTAGCACTACCGCAAAGCGGAGAAGAATATGTGATCTACAGCGATGCTTCCAGAATCGGCCTTGGATGTGTGTTAATGCAGAAAGGTCGGGTGATAGCTTACGCGTCCCGCCAATTAAAAGAAGCAGAGAAGAAATATCCAGTTCATGATCTGGAATTAGCTGCTGTGATTCTAGCATTGAAGCTGTGGAGACATTATTTATATGGCGTGAAGTTTGTTATTTACACAGATCATAAAAGCTTGAAGTACCTATTTGACCAAAAAGAGCTTAACATGAGACAGCAAAGGTGGATGGATATACTTAAAGACTTTGATTGTGAAATCTTGTACCATCCAGGCAAGGCGAATGTGGTGGCAGATGCTTTAAGCCGGAAAGAAGCTCCATTGAAAGTTACATCCGCATGCATGGGTGTAGCGAGCCGGTTACCTGAATTGATCCGTTTGGCACAAGATGAAGCGTGTAAACCGGAACATGCAAAAAGCGAGCGAATGGTTGGGTATTTGAAGCATCTGGATGAAAATGCACAGAAATTGAAAACCTTTAGAGATCGTGTGTGGGTCCCAAAACAAGGAGAGGCACGGCAATTGCTTCTAGAAGATGCACACTGTAGTCGATATGGAGTTCATCCGGGCAGTACCAAGATGTATCGGACGCTAAAACCGTTGTATTGGTGGCCTGGAATGAAGAGGGATGTTGGAAAATATGTAGAAAAGTGTTTGACATGCCTGCAAGTGAAGTCAAACCATCAGAAACCGTACGGAGAAATTCAACCATTACCGGTTCCAGAGAAGAAATGGGACCATATCACTATGGATTTTGTAACAAAGTTGCCGCGGACACCGCGAGGTCACGATGCGGTATGGGTAATTGTTGACCGTTTGACGAAATCGACACAATTTATACCGATTAGTGAGAAGTTCAAGATTGATAAATTGGCGAAAATCTACATAGATGAGGTGATTTGTCGACATGGATTACCGGTATCGATCGTGTCTGATCGAGATAGCAGATTTACTTCCCGGTTTTGGCAAAGTCTTCAAGAACAACTGGGTTCAAAAGTACTTATGAATACTGCATACCACCCGCAGACCGATGGCCAAAGTGAAAGAACTATTCAAACTTTGGAAGACATGCTGAGAACCTGTGTAATTGACTTTGGTGGAAACTGGGAAGATCACTTACCTCTGGTAGAATTCGCGTACAATAACAGCTATCATTCCAGCATTCAGATGGCCCCATATGAGGCATTGTATGGAGCACCGTGTCGTACTCCGACCTGCTGGACTGAAGTTGGGGAAAAGCCGTTGGCTGGACCTGAAATCGTAGCACAGACTGAAGAAAAGATAAAACAGATTCGAGAAAATTTGAAGGTAGCCCAGAATCGACAGAAGCAATATGCAGATAAACGGGTAAAACCGCTAGAATTCCAAGTGGGGGACATGGTAATGCTTAAAGTATCCCCTCGGAAAGGCTTAATTCGTTTTGGGAAGAAAGGAAAGTTGAGTCCTCGTTTTATTGGACCTTTCCGCATATCCCAAAGGGTTGGAGCTGTAGCGTATAGATTGGAATTACCCGATGAACTTCATGGTATACATGATGTATTTCATGTGTCTCATTTAAGAAAGACCTTGTTTGACAAGTCTCAGCGGGTACCCCTCGCTGAAATTGAAATAGATGAGAAGTTAAGATACCCTGAACAACCCGAAAGGGTGTTAGACCGAAAGGTAAGACAGCTGCGGAATAAGAAAATCAGCATGGTTAAAGTACTTTGGCGACATCACAGAGGTTCCGACATGACGTGGGAGACCGAAAGCGAAATGAGGGAGAAATACCCTCAACTATTTGTATGATTCCGGGGACGGAATCTTTTGAAGGAGGGGAGAATTTGTAACACCCCAAGGTTAGAGTGTTAATTAAACTTGTAAGCATACTTGCGTGTGTGGAAGTATGAAATTTGTAAAATAATGGACCAAATTTGTCGTTTCGGTAAAGTTGACACTCCACATGTCAAGTATACGACATTATTATGGTAATATTTTTGAGAATATGCTTATGTAGTGTTATGTATAATTTCATTACGAACGCGTAGGCGAAAACCTCATCAAAAACGGAGTTTCGAGTAAAACGTTATGGAGTTTTAAGTGTTTTAGGGTCAAACGGGTACCCAAATGGGTCAAACCCGACCCAACTCGGGTTTAGGATCATAAAACACGGATTTGACCTCCTATTTATGATATTTTCAGCCCTAAAACTCCAGAACACTCCTTGCAACTTTCCTTCATCATTTCCAATCGTTTTGGGCAAGAAATTGAAGATTTGATTGAAGATTTCAAGGTAAAAACATTAAATTTTACGGTTTTGTAGCGTTAATTCAACACTGTATTGTATAAATCATATAAAATCGTAGAAAAATCGTATGAAGGTGATTCTTACGGACCTAGAACCGTATGGATGTGTAGTATCTGTAAGTTTTATATGTTATAGGTTAATTCTACATTCAAGATAGGTAGAAATCACGTTATTTACAGTGCAGTCGAATTGGTTCGTGACAGCACAATGTTCCTGCAGTGTAAAATTCGTATAAAATCATAGAAAAATCAGAAAAATATGAGGTCAGTGGCCTTAGAAACCTAAGGAAGAGTAGTACAAAACCATTGTTGAGTCAATAGTGTGATTCTGGGTTTAATCAGGTTAAACAAAGCATAAACAGACGGCTGCAAATTATTTTGCATATAGAAATATCAAGTTGAAAATTGTATAATTCAAGAATTGGTGACTATATATTAATAGTATTTGGTATGCAGATTCCAGGGGTTATAATAAAGTGATTGAATACTAGTAGATGATCTAAATTCCCTTAGATTCCAGAATTTAAAGTTTTATTCGGTTTGAGCCCAAGATTGACAATATCGCATCAAGGTGAGTAATCTTAACTATATCTAGTGTGATATACGATGATTACAATGGCACTACTTGAAGTAGTTGAACACGAGATAAGGGTAGAATACCCGAAACATATACGGATATATTATTGGATTGATAAACCAAATGGTGCGGCCTCACGGCTATGATATTTAATCTTGAAACTAAATGGTGCTGTCTTAGGACCATGATTTTGGGTTATTGAACCTAAATTGGTGCGGCCTTTTGGGCTATGATATAAACGATAAAACTGTTGGTGCGGCCTTAGGGCTATGATGTGATTAACTAAAATGATTTGGTGCGGCCTATATGGCTATGATATTTGGTGCGGCCTATATGGCTATGATATTTGGTGCGGTCAGTGATGACTATGATATATGGGACAGAAACTGTTTAAGAGTTAATTGTTATTATTCTCTTATATATGTGTAATGTTATTTGCTGATTACTCATTGGGCTTTATAGCTCACAGTTTTATTTGATATGTCCCTACAGGTGAGCGTGATCCCGCTAAGGGAAAAGATAAAGTCTGTGACTAAGGACTTAGGATGGTGAAGTGACAACCCGGCTTAATGGATGTATAATAAATTTATGTATTGTACTCCTTGATACACTTGTACCTGTTTATGTTAACAAATACCCTTTGGATAATGTTTTCTTGTAAAATATATGGTTTGAAAAATAAAAATTTTTACGGGGTGTTTTGTTAATAAGTCGGGTGTTACAATTCACCAATATGTGATATGATTTTAAACAATGATGTTGGGTAACAGGCGAGCAAGAAAAATTGTATTATTGTTTTTATTAGGTTATATGTCGTTCACATGTTTGTGTTTCTTTTCCCTGCACTTTTGTCTTTACTTTGAATTTCTTTTTTATGTACGTATTTATAAGTGACATCAACCAATAGTGTAACAGTTGAAGTAGAAAATATAAGTAACATAAACATTCTCAAAGAATATTGAAAATAGTCTTTTAGAATTTGGCAGATTTGGTCATATAATTAGTTTACCCGGGGTTACATGCCCATGTGGGTAGAGGTCTGGGGTTCAATCCTCGTCCAATGTACATGTGAGGGATTTTCCCTGGTTCGGCAAAGCAAAGAGGGACGGGAAAAGTTCGTGGCTCGGGGCCGCCGGCTAAATGCCGACCCGGATTACCACCACTGAGTACGCTCAAGGTGAAATTGTATTCGCTGGTCCAAAAAATATAATTAGTTTACCCAACATTTATCCTTTGAAAATGATGTGATTTTTCTGCACCAATATGTTGCAGTTCACTACATTTGCCATACACAACTTGTGGAATCTTCATTCTCAGAGAATGGTTCCAATATGCATTATTTTCATTTTCAGATTATGGTTTTGATAATTTAAAAAATGTTGTCTTCATTCTCAAAGAATAGCTCGAAATATGTGTAACTAAATTACAGGGACTAAATTCTAAGAGAATAATATCAATTTCATACCACAATTTTTATTAACTATAATGCACTAATTAAACATTCCCCTAATGATATCATGGTTACGAATATCATTACTCCGATTCCTAAATTCAACATCAATGATTCCCAAAACAGTAAATCCATCAGATTCACGAAATACCCATAATGACTACTTCACATTCGTATTCTGATGTAAACTTATTCTCGGAGAATGGCACCTTTCTTTTTTATTCTACGTACAATAACTTCGCATTTGTTGTAAATCTTAAACAAAAACCCCAGGAAAAGGCATATTGGGGTTTTTTTATCCATCCCTAAAATATAGGAGCATCAAATGTTATTCATTTATAAAGAATGAGTATGTTCATTGATTAACATTTATTCATTTATGAACATATGTTCATTGAACATATGTTCATTTACAATGAATGAATATACAGATAAGGAGATGAATGCATGTTCATTTATGAACATTTATTCATTGATGAACATATGTCCATTTACAAAGCAATAATATACAGAGAAGGAGATGAACGTTTGTTTATTCATTGATGAACATATGTTCATTAATGAACATTTGTTGATTTACTGGACGTATTTATTCCCGTTAGGAGTTCTGACTATTCCCGTTAAGGCGTGGAGAATGTTGGACGATTGTCTTTCTATTTCGATTCAAGACCTTGAAAGCAGTGGGAGTGAGAGATTCGAGTTTTGGAATAAATGGGGCAGAACTGGGAAGATGAGATGCCTGACAGAAGACACGACGCGACCGTTTGGTTCGACCGCATAAATGTGAAAGCTATGGTAACTCAGGATACAAGGTTCTACGTGCAATGACTGATACTCAGAAGGATTGATATACAGGAATTATTCAAAGACCGGGATTCTGCTTCAGGATTTAACAAGAGTTATACAAATGGGTCAGGAGTCTTCGAAATAAGGAATCTATCGTATATGACAGCTCGTCTCAGGAGCACTAGCCAATAGTTTCGAAGGGAGGAAAGGACCACGAGGCGAGAAGCTTTTCAAGACAGGAAAGGCTGGGCGGAAGTTAGGAAGGGGTCAAAAAGAGGTATTAGGAAACGTTTGGTGAGATAGTGTCATGCAGAAGGATCCGCAGGGAAGCAACATGTTAAACAGTGACAAGATCAAGACATGACGAAAGTTATGTTAGCCAAAAATATAAAGGATTGTAGGGTCAAGGAAAGGTGTTGGTTAGGAATGAATAGGACATAATGGTATAGTGACCGAGGGAGGATTTTACGACTTGAAGGATTGGTATCCTACATGGGTGCCGCGGTAAAGTGCCCTGTTCGCGGTTGTGCCGCATTGTGCCCCGGTGTGAGATAAGGGTGTTGGCCGGATGGAGTGTACTATGATTTGTTAAGGTGCTACTATGCTGTGTTCTGGTGAGTACTTCGTGCTGGTTGGGAGTGTCGGGTCCTTTATTGTAGCGATACTGCTCCGTGATCCCACGAGTATGAGATACGGTTACATCAGGCTGATTGGTCAGACTAGTTTTTGGGGCGGATAGTTTCCGTACTGTTGGAGGAGGTAATGGTTATTCGAGTGCTAAGGATTAGTACCCGTAGATTGTTCAATGGGACGCGAGTTGATTGTGGACTTCTCCACAATCATATGTGCCAGATTGATTTGAGGAAAAGACACGCCTAGGTCGTTATGCGGTCAAAAATAAGAAAATAACATCACCGACTAACTAGTATAGCAGTAGCAAGGGTCGATTCGCAGGAGTTTGGTGGTCCAGATAGGACGATAGCTTACCAACTGTAGTGTCACGCTACAGCTAGAGGGTCTATTTCTACTTTTCCAAAAACCAAAGAAAAACACAATTCCAAAACAATTGCCAAAAACCAAATCCAACATAGACTAAACTAAACTAAACCAAATTCTAAACTAAGGTTAATTACTGAAATCAGAAACTAAATCCAGAATCCAGAAGCAAACAATAAATCCAAACACATCAAACACACATCCAAACATCAATAATACCGAAAAATGCAAATAAACATCAAACCAGATGATTACTTGAATTAAAAACCAAATCCATAGAACAAAGGTACTGAAATCCGAAAATAAACTCAATCTAATCTACTGCTACTGTTCCAAACAATCCAAAAACACTAGAATCAAAGCTAAGCTAAACTAAAGATTATTAAACTAAAAGTGAAAACATAAAGAAATACTAAATGTCGTGCTGAAATCCGAATCCTTGAGTCAAGGAAGCCTAAGGTCCACCTTATAGGTCGTTCTTCGCCTGTGAAATTCGACCTAATGACCTCTATTTATAGTTGAGAAATCTGACGATCCACGGCGCGCAGAGCTTGGATCCGTGGCGCGCGTAGTGCCTTATCCCTAGTTTTTCGCAGTATGAATCTTCATACACCTCCTGATCTTTGACTTTGCGCGACGCGCGTGTCTGCATTCCGCGGCGCGCGTACGACTTCGACTGAAATGGCTTTTATCCAAACTTCTTTCATTTTGTCCATGTTTAGTCCCTGTTTTCATCATTTTCTTGCACACAAGTCCTAGCACAAAAGTGAGTAATACCATATGATATACGATATAAATTCACCAAGAATAGGGCCTAACAATGACTAAAATACTTGATATTGATAGGCGTGGTCAAACGTCGGTGATATTACGAGCAAGCATTGGTGATGCTAGATGTCAAGACTAAGATTTGGTGGAATAAGGAGCTTGGCATAGAAGAGGGTCTTGGGTGAGACGGTAGAGTTTCTGGAACGGATGTGAAAATTGGAAGATGAAATGCGGAGACATTATCCTGATCAGTTTGTTGACGCGGATTTCGGGGACGAAATCCAGACAAGTGGGGGAGAATTATAAGACCCGTTTCCAGAAGGAAAGAGAAAATGAGCAAGGAGTTCTTTCTAGGTCTGATTTAGAGCCTCCTCAGACCCTAGTACCTTTAATTTTTAGGCAAAAGGATGAGAAATGACAAAAGTTGGAAAAAGGGAGCTAAAAGTGTCAAACTGCTGAAAATGCCATATTAGCGACGCTAAAATATAAGTTAGCGATGCTAACTTTTCTGTTACAAGAAATCAGGTTTGTTGCACAATTTGAGGGTTGACTGTGCCGATTCTCGAGGAGGACCAAAGTTAGCGACGCTAACTTTAAAGTTAGCGGCGCTAACTTTAAAGTTAGTGGCGCTAACTGCCTCCAGCCCTATATATACGTGCTCATTTCCGCATTTGAGGAGGTTCAGAAACCCTAATCATTTCCCACGACTTAGAAGGTATTCAAGGCATATTTTTTGTTGAAGGTTTTGAAGGCCGAGGCACGTCTTTCGAGACCAGGGTTGCATACCTTTAGTCGTGCTCGAAGTATCGATTGTATCAGTTTCCGATCTATTTGTTAGACAGGTGAGTATCCTCACCTTAATGTATGATGTTGCATGTTAGGCAACTTGTGTGTTATTTACAGTTATATGATTTGTTCTATAATTGTGATTATCTGTTGTTGGGCTTAGACTGATGCATGTTCACTCGTCGGTGTCGTATCACGAGTTGGACTATGGTCTTGTCCCGTGGGTGTTGTATCACGAGCTTGACTATCACCTTGTCCCATAGCTATTGTATGATGGGCACGGCCAAAATCGGGAACCCATAGTTGTTGTATGATGGGTAGAACCGCCTCGTGTCCATAGCTGTTGTATGATGGGCGCCCGTAGTTGTTGTATGACGGGTACGGTCGGGTCGTTTTCGAGGACGGTTTGTTGAATGTGTGGGCATGTATGGTAATTTGTGGAACTCACTAAGCTTTGTGCTTATCCGTTGATTTTAAAACATTTTCAGGTACTACAGATGATAAAGGGGTGAGCTCGGCGTGACGGCGATGTATCACATATTTATGTTTTGCAGTTATTTGGTTAATAGAGATTTTTATAATTATGGGACGTATATACTCTGATAATAGTTTTGATGAACACCGTTTAAGCATTCTAATAGATTATCTATGTTTTTACTTATATTTTTAAAGAAAACTTCTGATTGGAAATTGGGGCGTTACAGATTTTCTCATTCTTCCCTCTTTCCTTCCTCTTCTTATACGACTGAGATCTAGGTTTTCTCAAAAAAGTGGAAACAAAATAAAAAATAAGGAAAACACCATCATCGTTCATGAAAAATAGCTACAAAAAGGCAATCGGCGGTATCACCAAAAACATAAGAAGCGTCGTAATCCCCACCGAAAAGAACATCAACATCGTTGCCGGAGGCGGCAATGGCGGAAGCATTGGCGGCACAACCAGAAGCGACGCTTTTACAATAATCAGTAAGGCCAGCAACTTCATATCGATTTTCTTCTGTATCTGTCACTTTTCCGTTCATAAACTTGGGATTTCTGCTTCCAATTCTTGGAGATCCTGCTTCTCGATATTTTTCAGCTTTTATTAACGAGATGCGGCGATGATGATTTAAACAAATTGTAGAGATAGAGTGAAGAATCATAAGAGAATCAAAACGTTGGTAACATCAAATCCCAAAGCGATACGTGGTGCAAAATATATGACAACCAAATCATCCTCTTATTTTAATTATTTTTTCTATTTGCATATCTTGTTTTATTTTATATACCACATCATACAGTGAACTTTAAGATTTTTTAAATGCGGCATGATAATGTCTAAATTAAACATGATTCACCCTCATTTGTTCTTTGATATTTTTGATTATTTCCGTTTTAATTATGGTGAAGACGACTATTCTTCAAAAATACTTATATTCTTTGAGAATGATAATGTATTATATCAAGATTTAGTGTATTTCTTTTAACAATTACATATATTATTAAAGAATTTGTGTATTATTTGAGAATGGTAGTGTAGTTTATGTGACCATTAGTGTGTTACACCAAGAATGAAGTGTAATCTTTGAGAATGGTAGTGTGTTATGTCAATGAAGTTTATTATTTGAGAATGATCATACATTCACACAATAGTTGTTGTTTGTATTTAATCATATATATATATATATATATATATATATATATATATATATATATATATATATATATATATATATATATATATATATATAGTAAAGTTATATTGAGAACCTAAAAAAATCTAGGAACCTAAGAACCCATTTTATGAACTTTTTTCTACACAATATTTTTCAAAAAAATATATACCAAAAATTTTCTAATCATGCGTCTAGAATATTTAAAAAAAATTTCAAAAAAAAATCATTTTTTTTCATATGCATATGCATATAAATATGCATATGAAAAAAAAAACAAAAAAATGATTTTTTTTGAATTTTTTTTTAAATCCCTTAGACGGTCTAAAACCGTTATTTTGGAAATTGTTTTTTGAAAAAAAACGTTTATATATATATGCATATGCATAGACCGTGAATTTTATATGCATATGCATATAAATATAAAAAAATATGCATTTTTTAATTTTTTTTTAAATCTCTTAATCGCATATATTAAAAAAATTGGGTGCAATTTTTTCAGAAAAATATGAAAGGTTTTATGCAATCAATAAACTCAAACCCTAAGTTCACATGCAACCTAGATAGGATCTATATTTTCTAGCTTTGAACATGTAATAATAATCCTAAAGGCCAAACAAAAATTACTAAAAGAAATACATAAGAAAACTAACATTTAGTTCAAAACTTGGAAGCTAAGCAACACACGTGTCTTGCCTCAAATGAAGTCACACCCAAGAAGCCTGAGGAGGTCAAAATCCAGAGAGAAAGTAGAGACAGAGTTGGCGCAGAAAAGGGGAGCCAAGGACCCTTATTTATAGTTTCCAGGTGGTTGCAAATAAACGTTACAAATAAACCTTTTTAATTCAAATCAAGATAAACATTTTATCATTTGAATTAAACTCTTATTTATCTATATATGATTTTCGATTTTAAGGATAATTATATCCTAAAAATCGCCTGCCACCTGGCTACTATAAGTGTCACTTACTCAACTATTGAATAATTACAATTCAGCCACTGCACCTTTAATTAATTAAATTAATCACCAAATTAATTCTAATTAATTCCAGATTAATTTCTAATTAATTAATAATGTTTCTCATTAATATATTATCAACATAATATATTAATAAACTAATTTTTTTATTGATTTATTAATCATATAATAAATCAATCTTTCTCTCTCCTAGTATTTCTGTCAAACCTCTAGCTATGAGAGCAACCCAAATGGACTTTGCTTCTATTAATTAGATAAATAAAAATTATTAGTCATGGCTTAGACACCTAATCCAACAGTCTCCCACTTGGATAAGTCTATGACTATAATTGTCAATTTACCTTCTAATTAATCAGCAAATTGTAGCTTCTAAGAAACCGCTGCCGAACTCTGACCTAGTCAGTTCTGTCCATATATAAGTGATCATATGATCCTCCGTCCAACAATATTTTTTCGGACTTAGGACATGGATTAAGATTAATCTCAGTCCGATACTCTATTTCCCGATTTCGGATTGCATATGACTTTAAGACTACTAATTGAACACATCAATTAAGTCCTGGTTGGCCAACACTTTCACTCAACTTCAAAATCATCGAGAGGCCTACAGATATCTGTTTCCTATCAGGATCAAGGAACGAATAAGCTTTGACGCATATGCTTATATCTTTTACCAGTCAAATCACTCAAAACAACACGTTTTATAACATCGAGTTATTGATGCATTTTCGCATAGTCAATGAACAATTGCCTTGTAAATCATAAGTCATATGTCTCCGCTTCAAGATCATAAGATGTTATCATCTCAAAATTGCTCGTGATATAATCCATGAAGCAATCCTTTAAGCGTGTGTTTATCCAATACTCAAATCTCCATTTTTAAGTACTCATGAACGATGTAGAAATGTTGTTGCTATGGCTAACTCCTTAGACAATCTACAAGTCAATTCTAAAGGGATTTCTAGCAATCAATGAACAAATAATCCTTATGGTTCACATGCAACCCTAGAAAGATCTATGTTTTCTTCTATGAAGATAATAAACTAAAACCTAAGGCCAACAATAATTTCTAAAGATCAAAAAAAATTAACCAACCTTTTAATTATTGTTCTTGAAGCTACCAGCAAACAGATCCTGCCTCAAATGCAAGTCACACCCAAAGCAAGGAGAAGAGATTCCAGCAGAGTAATCACAGTGAGAAAATGGCACAGAGAATTAGGGTGCTAGAGGGTTCCTTTTATAGCCTCCAAGGGTTACACCTGAAACCCTAAGGAGCCTCCAAGGTGGGCAAGCCTGTTGGCCACTTGGAGGCTTCCTTAAACCCCATTAGGGTTTTCGCCAACCCTAGGACAAGCCTCCAGGGTGGCGCCATTTTGGCCCCTGGCTTATCTCTTGCCAGTTATTCAACTATTGAATAAATACAAGTCAGCCCCTGCTCTTTAATTAATTAATTTAATCACTAAATTAAATCCAATTAATTCTAGATTAAATCTCAATTAATTAATATAGTTTCTAATTAGTATATTAACACTTAAATATATTAACAAACCATTTATTTATTTTTCCATTGATTTATTAAACAATTAATAAATCAACCTTTCTCTCTACTGAACTCTACATCAATCCTCCTGCTATAAGGATAACCCAAATGGACTTTGCTTCTATTAACAAGATAGATACAATTATAAGTCATGGTTTAGACACCTAATCCAACAGTCTCCCACTTGGATAAGTCTATGACTTTAATTGTCCTTTTACCTTCTGATTAATACCAGTTTCCTAGAAACTGTTCCTGAACTCTGACCCAGTCAGTTCTGTCCAAAGATAAGTGATCATATGATCCTTCGTCCAACAAGATATTCTCAGACACGAGACATGGATTGAGATTAATCTCTGTCTGATACTTTGTTTCCCGATTTCCTATTCTGCTTATGACTTTCGGACTTCTAATTGAACAATCAATTTGTCCAGGATGGCCAGCACTTTAGTCAACTTCAAAATCATTGAGCGGCCTACAGATATATGTTTCCCATCAGGGTCAAGGAACAAATAAGCTCTGACTCATATGCTTGTGTCTTTTAGTTGTCAAAATCGTACACAACAATGCGTTTTATAACATCGAGTTACCGATGCGTTTACGCATTATCAATGCACAACCGACTCGCAAATTTCAACTCATATGTCTCCGCTTCAAGATCATAAGATGTTATCATCTCAACATTGCTCGTGATGTAATCCATGAAGCAATCTATTGAGTGCGGGTTATACTTACTCCCGAAAAGTATGAGCGACTATGGACATTTGAATAATCAAATTATTCGGGAAGTGAAACATGCAAAATTGAAACTTAAGAGCTAACTAGTAGCTACTCTTGCTTATTACCAAGTCTCCACGAGGTAATCACCAAGTCGGATTCTTCATAAACTATTATCGGTTTCTAGATTCCTTTTAAACTTTTAATGCATGTTATGTATGTATGTCTACATGACCTTTCACTCTTTCTATGTATCCAAATGTCATACATTGATACACTTTGTCTAATCGGACATCATACCGATGATGTCTCGATTTGGTCATATACTGTCATTCTAACTTACATCTCCATTCTGTGTACTGCGACTTTCCATGGTTCTCGGGATCTTTAGTCCATATGACTGCACCCTAAGACTATTTTGAGATGTTACGATGTGCCGGTGACCCACACACGCTCCATCGGAATGCCAACGAAACTCTTTAACCATTAAGTCCTTTTACTTATTTGAAACTCCTTTCAGATTATTATTAACATTCACCCCAATGATTTCTCACGTATGTACAAAATCCATTAAGTATTCCCAGCAAGGTCATATCCTGAAACTGACTCACTATGCTGTAAGCATTAAGTCATCAGAACATGTTCATGACACTTCTGATCGATCCAAGAAACTCGTTGGATTCGATCTAGTCCTATTCCAAACTCTTTTGGAGTCATAGGATTATTTATAATCTCTGTGTCACGACTTTCAGTAACTATTTCCTTTCGGAGACTTTTCTCATGCATCTTGATTCTTATCAAGATCATGCTTAATATGGCTAGGTCTATACTGACTGCAACATCTATCTGGTAGATGTTTATGGATTATGTGAGTATGTTGCACCTTCTTTATATCTCTCATGCCAAATCACCACACTTTGCAATGATAGGAAACTCCTTTCCTGAACTATGCATCTTGAGTCTCATCAGGATCATCTTGGCAGAGTTTCAATCTAGTTTATAACCACCTGAGTATGTCGTATCTCTATTAAGTCTTTCATAGTGATCCGTCTCTTAACACCAAGTCATTACACTTTGTAATGAAAAGAGACGTTTCCTAGAAACAATATGTAACACGCATATGGAGATAGTAGATAACAGCGAGACTCCTACTGGCTTTGACACAGTTATGGACTATTCACAAAATCCAGAACTTATGGCACATTTTGAGAATCCAAACATTTCTGACATCTTAATGGAAATCTTTCAGCCCTTTCTCAAAATCCAATCCTTTGGCATATTTTGAGAATATGAATATCCTTTCTTGCGAGATGCCCGTGGGGTAATCCCGAGCCCATGTACCTTTGTACTGGGACACTCTTTGTGATTCCCTATTAGTGTGCCGGTGATCCACACGTGCTCCACTAACGACTTACAATGTGCCATGCAGTATCCTTTCGGATTTCATCTTCTATTGAGAGTGCTTCTCCCGGAATCAATTACTTGACTCTGGGTATCGGCTCACTCAACCAGATGTTCTGAAGGTACGTTTCTGTCCATGCTGCTTTCTTTTGATGATTCAATTACTCCCACTAGTTTTTATACCATGTGTAAAATCAATCAAAATGCCACATAGACTGTATCTCGTCCTAAGGTTCTCTCAATTGGCAGCAACCGGGCTCACCAATGCTTCCAAGTAGTTGGATTGATAATCCGTACCAACTATCGTGTTATACCACCAAATGGTATGTCACCTCGATCATAACTACTTATGATGGTGATCAAAACTACTGGTCAAGAGAAGATTATGTCAGTGTTAAAACAGAAATCTGATTTCTGCTCTAAGCCTAGTGATGACTGAAGGTTCTATCACATGGCTAATCCTGAACTCATTCAGGACTGTCCCAACTCCCACTGTTTCCTAAGAACATTAGTTCTTTCTGAAAGAGCTCTTCTTTTACAGGTATAGCGGGATAGCCAGTGAAACGACATTGCTGATCAGGTTCAGGCAAGTCATGAGGTTCAGACGAACACTACAAGATCCTAGACTCTCTATGTGCAAGTGGGATAATCCTAGCTTCACATTTTAGGCAGTGTCTCCAAAACCTACTTAGTCTAGAATGTGGTCGGAATATGGTCTGACTGGTTTAATATTCAATTTATCGGAAACTAATTGACAATGTATCTTATACATCAAGGATCGAACTGTTTCGGCCAACGCTCCATCATCTTCCCTAAGACACATTATAAACATTAATGTTCTTGGAAGAAAATGAACTGTGAAACATTTTCCCAGTTTATATTGTCACTCAGGTTCTGTGGATCTTGTACTTCCTTTGAAGTCCTTGAACTGTTCAAGGTTTTAATTCAATCGCTTTTTCTGATAAGCGTAGCCATATTCGTCATTCCGAATGACAAATATCGCGAAGTACAAACAATTGTGTTCTATTTGAAGATTCGAGCAATAAAAAGTAACTGATGTATTCGTTACTTCTGATCTTGATGTCTTTTACATCTCTATGTAAATTTTATGACTTTGTTAATCTTGGTCAAGACTTGCAATCTTCAGTTGACTCTAAGTTAACTGATTCCAAAATCCTATCCTCTGGATCTTTGGGTGATTCATTTCTTGCCATTTGTGCTTTATAAAGAACTTAATCATCATCTGACTCTAAGTCAAATGATTCCAAAGTCCTGTCCAACTGGATATTTGGTTGATTTATTTCTTGACACTTTAAGAACTCAATTCATCAAGTGACTCTAAGTCAAGTGATTCCAAAGTCCTGTCCAACTGGATCTTTGGTTGAATTGATTCTTATAACATTTATCTTAACAATCATGAGGGACACAATTCCTAAAATCCAAACACTTTGGATGTATTCAACATTCAAGTTATCACCAATCATGCATTCAACACAATCATACAACATTTCAAGGATAATTTCGAACAACAGGTGTTAAAAGAAAAAATGACAATTTTATTAAAACAAAAATCCATGAACAATGTACTATATGATAGACAATGTCATACGCATCTAAAGGCTATTAAAAATATTTCAATATCTAACTAAACTTCAAAACTACATGAGCCGGAAATCCAATCCAAATGTGCTCCTATGCGCCAAAGTCCCGTACCCTACAGATTCCCTGCATACAAACCAAAATGTGACTATCACATTATGCATCAAGGAATTATGGAACGGGAGTTTTGAGGTTTTTAGATATACCTGAGCTTTCAAAAGATTTTGATCTTGGAGGACTGTTTCCAATTTTGTGGATTCCCAGCTTAAGACATATCCAGACGATCTGGATCGATTCTTGCTGCGTCTTCCCACTGGACTTAATCCAGAAGTAGCTGAATCATTGGAGCTATGCCTATCCAAGAATGACTCATATAAAGTCAACAGTGGACGCATTTCCATAAAAGCCCTTATCTGGTTTTCCTCTGCAAGTCTTTTGAAGATCCTAGCTCGTTCCTCTTCAATTGGTTTTTGGAACTTTTCCTCAACCGACTGCATTAACTCATATGGCCCCAAGGATTCAAAATCCTTGCAGAACTCGGGGTCAATGGTCAATAGCATGAGGTCACGAATCTTTTCGGATTCATCAACTAATAAGTCATGCTTATCATAAAGGCTCTTTATGATGACTTGTTCCGGTGGAACCGGGATCGGATACTCGGTGAGATGAAGCTTGCCAGCAATGACGAGAACCATTCTCCAATTACGAAGCCATTCCTTACAGTTAAGTCCAGTCAGCCTTTCCATATTTGGCAGGTGTATTCTGATACTCTCAGAATTGGGTGAAGGAGGAGAGGGAGGAGAATGGACAATTGATTCAGACATCTACAATAAACAGAATTTTATTAGTTTAATTAATCCTTTTAAATAATTATCCAATTTATTATTTATTAAGGCTAGGACCCAAAATACCCCAACTATGATGTGAAGAGGGATGCCGTAATCACAACATAATGGTCATTAAGGTAGATAATGCACTTATCAATTTCATCATATGAAATTCCTAGATCTGTTGAGACACATTGAACTGTTCAATGGCATGTTTAGTCTCGGATGTGCCCCACTGTTTGTGACTGGGATGCCGAGGATCACAAACCGGGTGTAAATAACCATGCGAATCAGCTCGGTACTCTCGAAGTTAATTACCATCTCTAATTGATGTGCCGGTTAACCACACACGCTCCGTCAATAATGGCAAAATCGAGAAACCCATTGCGACTCTTTGCGGACCCCAATTGGCGTGCCGGTTAACCACATACGCTCCACCAACGTTCCACAAAGTGCAATGTGCAATTCCATGGATTAGCACCAATTCACATTTTAACCTAAAGTATCTAGATTGGGATTTTGTTTAAAGTTTTAGTACTTTCAATTATAGCATTATACTTTTAAGAGGCTTAGTGGTTCTATCAAACCCGTTCGGCTAACGACACTCGACTGACCAGGAGAGCGGTGGGTAAGAGTGGATACCCATTAGACTACCATTTTATAGGCAGTCGCCTTTACCCTCTTTATAGGACAGTTTTGTGAATGATGCCTACTAGCGGTAAGACTAACCATTTAATCTTATATATAAGTATTAACTTTTAATCATAAATATATAAGATATATTTTAATCTTATTAAAATATTTTAGAATTAATTTATTCAGAATTTTCGCTAAGTTATTCTATTTTTTCGAAAATTTTAAATTAATCCTTTAAGCTGATTTAATTTATCCTTTAATTAACAATTAATTAAATTAATTAAATCTATTAAGGGAATCACAAAAATTAATCAAATTAATTTTCCTAACCCTTATCCCTAGGTCACGAAATCAGCATGCAAATATAAGGGGTTCCAGTTATTTAATTATCCAATAATTGCCATAAATAACAACCTACTTATAAAAGGCAAGCAAATCAAGGGGGGGGGCCAAGGGTGGCGGCTAGGGTTAGGAAACCCTAGCCTTGATTTCGACCAAGGCCTCTTCCAAGAGGTGTTTTTGGCAAAAACACTCAAGGCAAAAACAATTCATGCAGTTTATATCAAACACAAGAAAACAAGCCTATGCTCTGATACCACTGAAGGGTTTTCTAGAAATCAATGAACAAATAATCCTTATGGTTCACATGCAACCCTAGAAAGATCTATGTTTTCTTCTATGAAGATAATAAACTAAAACCTAAGGCCAACAATAATTTCTAAAGATCAAAAAGAATTAACCTACCTTTTAATTCTTGTTCTTGAAGCTAGCAGCAAATAGATCCTGCCTCAAATGCAAGTCACACCCAAAGCAAGGAGAAGAGATTCCAGCAGAGTAATCACAGTGAGAAAATGGCGCAGAGAATTAGGGTGCCAGAGGGTTCCTTTTATAGCCTCCAAGGGTTACACCTGAAACCCTAAGGAGCCTCCAAGGTGGGCAAGCCTGTTGGCCACTTGGACCAGGCTTCCTTAAACCCTATTAGGGTTTTTGCCAACCCTAGGAGAAGCCTCCAGGGTGGCACCATTTTGGCCCCTGGCTTATCTCTTGCCAGTTATTCAACTATGAATAAATACAAGTCAGCCCCTACTATTTAATTAATTAATTTAATCACTAAATTAAATCCAATTAATTCTAGATTAAATCTCAATTAATTAATATAGTTTCTAATTAATATATTAACACTTAAATATATTAACAAACCATTTATTTATTTTTCCATTTATTTATTAAACAATTAATAAATCAACCTTTCTCTCTACTGAATTCTACATCAATCCTCCTGCTATGAGGGCAACCCAAATGGACTTTGCTTCTATTAACAAGATAGATACAATTATAAGTCATGGCTTAGACATCTAATCCAAAAAATTCATGACAGTCTTGATTTATACTTACTTCCTAAAGTATGAGCGACTGTGGATGTTTGAATAATCATATTATTCAGGAAGTAAAACATGCAAAGTGAAACATAATGATAAACAATTGACAAATAGCAGTAACAATACTCATCAATAAATCTCTATTATTAAATCACCAAAGTCAATTATATTTACATTGTTACAGGTTTCATAACCCTATCTAATTACAAAAAACTAATATCATCTTGCAATCCAATGCTCCTAGCATGTTGATTGTGCTTGATCCTACTCAGAGCTTTTGTCAAGGGATCTACAGGATTCTCTTCAGATGATATCCTCTTTACAAGGAGGTGACCTTATTCTACTATATGCCTGATGTAGTGGTACTTTATGTCGATATGTCTGGACTTTCCATGATCTCTCGGTTCTTTTGTCAAAGCAACCGCTCCTTCGTTATCGCAGAATAGTTCCATAGGCTCCTGAATACTCGGGACTACTCCAAGGTCACCAATGAAGTTCTTCAGCCAAGCCTCTTCCTTTGACGCTTCACTCGCTGCTATGTACTCTGATTCGCACGTAGAATCAGCCACCGTCTCTTGCTTGGAACTCTTCCAAGTAACCGCTCCTCCATTCAAAAGAAATACTCAGCCCGACTGTGACCGACCGTTGTCTCTATCTGTCTGGAAACTGACGTCTGTGTACCCACTAACTCTCAATGTATCACTGCCACCAAGGACTAGAACCATGTTCTTCGTTCTCCGTAGATACTTGATTATATTCTTAACAGCTATCCAATGAGCTCTACGAGGGTTCCCCTAGTAACGACTGACCATGCTCAAAGCAAAGGACACGTCGGGGCGAGAACATGTCATAGCTTACATGATCGACCCTACCGCCGAAGCGTAATGTACCCGACTCATGTTAGCTATTTCCTCATCTGTACTCGGGCTTTGAGTCTTGCTCAACTTTGCATTGCTCTTGATTGGCAGCTCTCCCTTCTAGGAATTTTCCATACTAAACCCGACTTAGTACCTTATCCAAGTATGTACTTTGACTAAGTCCTATTAGTATATTCTTCCTATCTCTCAATATTCTTATCTCGAGAATATAGGCAGCTTCTCCTAGGTCTTTCATGGCGAAACACTTCCCAAGCCAAGACTTGACATCTTGCAAAGTTGGAATGTCATTTCCCATGAGCACTATGTCATCAACATATAGCACCAGAAAAGTGACTATACTCCCACTAGCCTTGACATACATGCATGACTTATCTTCGCTCCTAGAGAAACCAAACTCTTTGACTTTCTCATGGAAGCAGAGATTCCAGCTGCGAGAAGCTTGTTTCAATCCGTAGATTGATTTCTCAAGTTTACACACCTTATTAGGATGCTTTGTGTCCACAAAACCCTATGGCTGATTCATGTAAAAATGAACATGCGTTCATCCATAAAGATTATTCCTTTTTGTTCCTATTTTTAACATCGACCTACTACTTTTCTCATATACTTATAATGTCATTTTTAACCGGTATCATCATTCTATGATATTATGTTCATGAATGAACATATGTTCATGAATGAACATATGTTCGCTGATAAACATATGTTACCAATACGTTGTAAACATAAGAACAAAATCAAATTAGGTTGTTCTGTTTTTAAGAAGCATGAAAATCGTATGTTACTGATAAAGTTTCATTTCTAAGCATGTTCATCAATGAACGTGTGTGTATGTCCAGAAAATGAATATATATACTTGTAATTTAGGAAACTTCAATAATTTTGGGATTTCATTTGTATAGATTAGGTAATTTTTGATATTTTTGGATAGATATTAATACGCATTGATGATTGTTCATTTCTGAACATGCTTGTAATTTAGGAAACTTCAACAATTTTAGGATTTGATTTGTATATATTAGGTAAGTTTTTGATATTTTTGGATATATATTAATTTGGTTTGTAATTTCTGAACAACGTTCATCAATGAACATACGTAATTTTGGTTCTATGTGGATCCCACCTACCCTTATATTCCAAATTTGATCAAACGCTCAAGAAGATGGTTCTATGCCTAATTTTGGTTCTATATGGATCCCACCTATATATATATATATATATATATATATATATATATATATATATATATATATATATATATATATATATATATATATGTTCAAATGAGAACCATTAAAAGATTGAGAACTAAAAGAACTAATCTAAGCTACACATTATTTTTGATGTAATGGTTGTTGGGTTTGATCGTCTACAACGCGTTTACACTTGTTAATCTCCATATATATACAACCCTCCGATGAATTGCGTCAAATGCCGAGATTGGTTCTGACGGTTCTCAACATTTTAAAGGTTCTCATTTGAACCCTTCCATATATATATATATATATATATATATATATATATATATATATATATATATATATATATATATATATATATATATATATATATATATATATATGTATATATAGTTAGGTTCTTTTGAGAACTCAAAAAACCATGAGATCTTGAGAACCAAATCTAGAATGTTAGATCAAAAGAATCAATGGTTAAAATGCAACGGTGGCAGTTTTGTAAATACTAATCCTTCTAATGGCACATTTGACTTTTTAGAAAAGAAATCAAGGATAATATGGGCATAGAAAACAAATTAAATCCTACTAAATTGGAAATACCCTAATTATCGGTAGATCATCTCTCTCTCATCTGATATCTCTGTTCCCTCTTTCTTCTTCGTGAACGACTCCCCACCAAGCACCATCAACAAAATTCTGCCTCCTTCGTTCATCTATAGCAACCACCACGCACCGTTAACACAAGAATGCCTCCTTCCTTCATCGACGACAACCACCAAGCAGCAGTCTCTTTCTCTGTTTTTCCAGATCAAGAACACACACATGGTGTGTGCGTTTTTTCTCATCGGCCAAGTTTCACACTCAGGAAAAGGAATCAACCGGAATTACAGGTTCAAGCGATTTTTCAATTCAATTATTCTCGATTCGTGTATTAGAACCCTACGCCACCTCCTCCCTCACGTAGTATCTGCTGCGAGTATCTGCTGTGATTTTTCAATTCAATTTTCTCGATTCAATTATTCTCGATTCGTGTATCAACATCTCGATCTATATTCCGATTTCAGCCCTAACAGGTTCGATTTTTTTCCTAAATCTCCTCCGCCTGATTTGTGCCAGGTAAATTGACTAAATCTTCTTCCCTGCTTGTTCTTTGGTTTTGCTTCCATTTGACTAAATCTTCACTTTATTTGTGATTTCTAGTTTCCCTGGTATTAATTTCGCTGAGATGTAGATCATGAAGTTTGATATTTGTGATTTCTTCCCCTCTCCACAGTTCAAATTGGTAATTATGATTTGTGATTTCTAGTTTCAGTGGTATAAATTTCATTGGTTTCTATTGATTTTTGGGCTTGATTTTGTTTGCTGATGGTAAGGCAGTAGAGGAGCTATGACAGAATTTGGTGGATGGTAGGTGCAGTAGAGGAGCTTTTGGCAATATAGGAGCCTGTATGATCCATCTGATGCACCGATTAGCAACCAGATCGATCCATAAAATCAAATTGTTCGAAGTATTTGCTGTAAGTTCCTCTAACTCAAAGTATTTGCTGTAAGTTCCTCTAACTCGATATATAAAATTAAATTCCTGGTGTAGCAAAGGCGAAATCTGCTGTTGTGCTACACATATGTGGTTTGAATGGCTTAATTTTTCTTTGTGTTATATGTGCTATAATTATTGCTATAATAACATTGTACTTCCATTTATTTGGTTATAATAGCATCCTATTTAAAAAATCACAACTTTTGTTTATTAATATACATGTACATATGTGTTTGGCGTATATGCATATGTGTATGTGTATATGTGCACATGTATATGTGTATGCATATGGGCACATATGTATATATACACATGTGTATAGATATATGTATATATGCATGTATATGTGTATATGTACACATATGTATATGTTATGCATATATGAATATACACATGTATTTTTATGAATGT